>JAULBZ010000327.1:0-33592 GCA_032360805.1 Neoturris breviconis
AAAATGATTTTATTTTTTTCTACACTTTCCCCTTCATAGCAAAATAATTATTCATAAAATGATTTTCATTTTTTTCGAAAAAAATCTGATCTATATTCTGTATGTTTAGATCATCGTATAAACAATGCGTCTTATTATATTATATCAATTCAAACAATGCGTCTTATTATATTATATCAATTCAATTACTGTATATTATATAATTATAAATAATAAGACTAAGAATCTCCACCGCAAAGGGTTTTTTAGTTAGTATTTACTTATAGTCCTCTGAGCTCTTTAATAACGCGACGGAGAGAGCGCTTAGCTCCTTCCAGAGAGGCTCTCGTAACGACTCTCATAACGACTCTCATACTAACCCGATTCCGGCGAGATTGTTCACGCATAGGATGCGTCTAGTTGTTTATTTGACCTGAAACTTTATCAACTTAAGGACATGAAGTCCTAATGCCATGTAAAATTTGGGTGTTTATCCTGGATATGAAATTTTACAACTTTCCTCCACAGTGACCTCACATAATTTTACCTTGAAAAAGGTGTTTCAATTGTTTATTGGACCTGAAACTTTGCCCTCTTAATAAAGACATATTTCAAACACTGTATAATGTGTGTATGCAAATCAAATTTATCTGCTTAGGTTTAACTTTCAATACCTTTGATTTATATTTTGTTGGAACAAATTAATTAAATTGTTATTTAAAGCTTGTTGTTGGTTAGTTCACATTCTTTTCTTCTTTTGCAGTCATGGATATGTTACATATCAAAGATATGAGCATGCAGAAAAAGCTGTAGCAGAAGTAAGTAAATTCTAATAAGCCTTTGTCAATTCTTATCGATACTATATTACTTTGAATAAACGGCCTCCCTCCCTCCAGTAGATGTCTCTATCAAATAGACACATCCCTTGATTAGCGTCACATCAAATAGAGAAACCCCATCCCTTGTTTCAACAGCCATGATTTTAAGGAAAATTTCCTTCAAATAAACACAAATTCTCCCAAAAAAACAGGATGTGGAGGCTGATCATTTGATTCTAGATTTTATTGATGTATAAATTACTGTACTTCAATGATATTACCGGAAAGAAAATATATCTTAGATCAAATTTCAAAATTTTGAATTAAACACCTCCCTCGAATAAATGTCACTACTATATGTAGCAGGAATACGAAAGAAAGAAATTGGAATGTGGTAGGTGGTCCTGTTGGTTCTTTTGTTGAAGGCTATCTAGCAGAAAGTCTGTCTAGGATTAGCAGAATGAGAAAGTGGTTCTTGTGCCCTTTTCAGCAAAGATTATGCCATTCTGTGTCCTTCAGCAAAAATGCCCTTTCAATGCCCAAAATAAGAAAACGCAAAAAAAGAAAGAGATTTTTTATTTTTTCTGCAAAATATGAATTGGTAATGTTTACGAGAGCCAAAAACCGATTCCTTTTGAAGACCTGCTAATAGAAAATTGGAGATTGAAATTTTCAAATATTTTTAACAATTTTATTATATTATAAAAATTATGTCATTTTTGCTGACATCAGCATTCTTTCAAAATTTCTTCATCAATCCCGTTGCCAACAACAGATGGTAATATTTTCCACAAATTTTTACATTTCCAATAAAGAAAGCCAATAACATTTGATAAAAAGTCATCATTCATAAGTGCGGAAAAAGTTATTGAACAAAACATAGGAGCGGGGGATTCAAAGAACCTCAAAAATTTTTCTTTTTTGACAACATTTTGAGATGGTCTCTGAGTTGTGTAAATATATGAAAACAAGGCGTTGGCTGTGTAAAGTAGGTACATGTTGCAATGAAATAACTTCGCACGAAAAGGAAGTTATTGAATTGCAACAAGTTTCTGCTTTGAGTAACCAACGTCTCGTTTTCATGTATTTCTGAATAGTCTTTTGTTAATCGTTTTAGTTACATGGTGAATTAAAGCAAGGTGTGATATTGCGTGTTATGTATGCAAGAAAACGACCTTATGATGATAACAGACATACGTTTAGACCACGTGGACCAAGACTAGGTATAATTCATGTTTTAGTCTGCAAATTAAAGTTTGGAAGGGCTCTTTGTATAATTTTGTGGTATCCCTCTTGCCTTACTAAGATCTTGAAATTTTTTGACCGCACCCGAGGTAATATTTCGGTATTTTAGAAGGACTCGCCGAAAAATCTTTTGATATAGTCCATTCTGGACGGACTATTAGACAAAAAGGATCCGAATTGTGTTTTGTGTCTAATGGACTAAAAAGACACAATCTACAATCTTGGACATAAAATAAGAGACATTTTACAAATTTTGACGAACAATACAAGTAAAACCAAAATGTGGAAAACGACCATGAGAAGTCCCTGAAGATTTATTTAGGAGTTTTTGCAAACTCGACGAATTCTGTTGTTTCCAGCAGCCTAGTACCCAGACTTTTGGAACAAATTCGAATTTTCGTGTCATTTTATCTTGCTAATCAAAATTATAGACTTTTTCTCTAAGTTAAAATTTCGACTTTTTGCAAATATTTCAATTTGTCTACAGTATTTTTGTTTAAGATTATAGGCAAATTTACGAGACTGTTGGTTATTTCATTTCGATTTTGTTAACTCAATACATACCGAGCATCGACGAAATAGGATATGGTTCAAAAGTGGAGTTAAAAACACATTTCTCTGAGTTTGACTTTGGCGGCTAGTTTGACCACATTTACCCAAATATCATACCCAAATATCACAAAGGAGTTAACTTATAAATTTTTTTAATTTGCAATAAGAGATTGACCACAATCCCATTTTGACTTTTTATGAGACTTTATTTGGCATCCGTTTGTCATGATGAAGCTTCTTCCTCAGTTTTGGAGGATATAATATAAGTCAATGATCAGAGATAACTTTAGAAACTTTTAAGAATTGAAGTATCCAAATTTTTTGGGAAGCTTCTTTCTTCAATTTTTAAGAAAAAAAGTAATGTAATTAAAGCGTTGTTTTTTATGGTCGTAAAATTTAATTATACACGTCATTAGTAATAAACTCTTATAAAAGGTAATGACTTATGATAAAACTTTTTAATCTATTATATTAACACCTAAGCATGAATTATTTTGAGTACGTACAAAAACTCCTTCAAAACTGCTGGACGCTTTGACCTGAAATTTGTCACTTTAAAGAATAAACTATAAATAGGACCGTTGGAAAAGGAATCATTCCCATACCTTTTTTGGAGCCCAGTTTTTTGGGTCCATTTGGTCCAATTTGGCTTTTAGTGACGTCATAAAAAACGCGTGAATAATTCTAGACGTTTTATGTGATCTTTGCGATGGACGTATTTGACGGGAGATTTCTTTTGTACATTCAAGATGGTGGACGTGTTTATGTTTTAATCATTCCTTTAGAACTGGGCTTATTGTGGGTCATGCCTCAAGGAAATACTGGCGATGGGAACGTGATTTGCTGAGCCATTTTCTTGCGAAATGATTTACTTTTTTGTTTCCCTTCAAGGTCTACAGAATTTATCTTTTTGCACTGAGTTCTTTACCTTTTAGGACAAACTTATCTTTTTTTTCAAGTGATTCATTTGGGGGTGGAAGTGGGGAACAAAGACTTGCGAGTGAAGGGGGAAATGGTCTGTTCCCTTACACCAAAAGAGCATCCGCTTTCATAAGGGGGAAGGCAAGGAAATGCGTGGGCAGGGAAGAGGGTTTGTTCAGTTTCAGTAAACAAACTACACCGACTTGAATGTTCGTTTGCTGGAAGACAGGGAACAACAGGGAGGAATATTGTTTATTCTTTCCTATAAGTAAACAAAAGAGGAAGTTTTAGATTGAAGTTTCGAGAATTTGCGAAAATAAATTGTTCAGCTCATGGTTTGGGCGATTGTGGGCGACAATCCAAATTGTCCAAAGACCCGATTACCAATAATAATTTAGATGTTCAAATAACGGTTACTGCGGACTTTGAACAAGTTTATTGCCTACTGAGTATTTAATTTACCTATCTTTACTTTTGCCTTTTGATAAATTTAGATGATAACGAGAGTGAACATCATGACCGCAGAGATTTTGATCGAAGGCCTAGACTATCAAGCGAATCACCTACGAAAACGAAAAACCCACCAAAAGAGAAACGATCGTTAATCACGTACAACGATGAAGATTCGTTTGACTTCTAAAACCACAAGAATTAGCCAAGGCGTCGACAAACAGCTATCGCTTCGACCTAATTCAAAAATAGAGAATCAACTTAAATACGATTATCGATAGTTTCTGAAGTTATTTGGCGATATTCTTTATGAGTTGCCTTATGCTATTTAGAACGGCATCAGCAAAAACTAGAAAGAAAGTATCAGTTAACATTGGTCGAAATAAGAGCACATAATCACTGTGGGGGAGTGATTTTTGAACATGGCTTCAGGCTATAAAGTCTGAAGCTATCTCAATAATCCCTCCTCCGCGGTGAATATTTAATCTTATTTGGTGTATTGGTTACTTATCTAAGTTAATGGTAATCACGTGATTGATATAGTTATATCTAATTGATCCACCAAATGTCAGACCATAAATTGATTGATTACTCCAATACGAAGCTTGCAATTGGTTGGTTCCTTTGATACTTAGCTTGCAATTGATTGGTTTCTTCGATACAAAGCTTGCAATTGATTGGTTTCTTTGACACGAAGCTAACAATTGATTGGTTCCTTCGATACGAAGCTTGCAATTAATTTGTTCCTCCGATGCGAAGCTTGCAATTGATTGGTTTCTTCGATACAAAGCTTGCAATTGATTGGTTTCTTGGACACGCAGCTAACAATTGATTGGTTCATTCATTACGAAGCTTGCAAATGATTGGTTGCTTCTACACGAAGCTTGCAAATGATTGGTTTCTTCGATACAAGAGATCGGGTCAATGTTGAAACGACGTCGTTTTGACATTGTTTTGACGTTGGTTCAATGTCATCTGCATGTACGATTTTGCATTAATAAAATATAGTTCAAAATGAAGACTCCGAGAATAACAAAACAAAAGGGTAATACTTAATGTCGTCCTTCAGTTTTCATGAATATGTCTTTCCTAAAGAAAATATGAATAGTTGCAACACAGTAGACAAACCACTTCGGGTCAACGTCAAAACGACGTCGTTGTTTTAACTTTAATCAGACCTCGTGTGTCGGCAGGGAACTAATAGAAATTTTCACCAAATAATGTTCTATTTTGGAAGCTAACAAACGCTAACAGCAGAAAAAGGTATAGTTTGAGATAAGAAAAAAGTTGAGTATGCATGGGGCTACACATGAGTGACAACAGGAAAACCCAATTATAGCTGTGGCGTGGATCTCGCATACATAAATATATATTGTAGCCACTTCAAAAGGATTAATTTTCAATGGGATGAAATATATCTGGTGTCCTGAATTTATTCTTAGCTAAAACACACATGCCGAATATCCTCTAATAAACGACTCTCTTTTTTCAAAAACATTTTAAATAAACGCCTTTCTTTTTTATTGAATGGATATTTATTGGAATCGTGTCCCTAACAACAGTTTATTAGAAACACATCCACAATTGGACCTCTAAGTTTTTAATCGTTTATTAAAAAACTGAAAACAAAACATACTAAGGTTTGTGTACAAGGTCAAGTGAAAGAAATTTTCGTTGCATACAGTATAGCAAGTTCTTCACTTCTTTCCCTCTTTTAAACGCCTTCCTCCAATAAACCTCGCTCCTAAAAATCGAAAAATAAAATAAAAGCCCGGGAGTGTATTAGAGGATTTACGATGTCAATTATGCTCTAATAAACGCCTCGGTACTAATTAAATTTTTTCTGAATTCTTGGAGGTGCGCTTAATAAAAAAAGCTCCCTACTTTATACTTTGTTTAATAATCTGATAACGACCCCTTCAATAAGCGCTGGGGAGGGGCGCTTATTCAAAAAATAAAGGCATTAGAGAAAGGTGCTTATTTGAATAGAGACGCTTATTAGAGCATTTATGTACGATAGTTAGTTTGTAGAGTTAATTATTAGTTCGCAACTAACAGCAAATATGTAAGTGTGAGCAGGAATAAAACATGAAAAATGCATGAAGTACACAGCCTAGTTGGCAAAAACTTGTTCAAAGTCCGCAGTAAAGATGCTAGAAAAGACGTCTCCGAAGTTGTTTTAGCGTACTTACTGCTGACTTTAAACAAGTTTTAATGGGCGGCAGAAAAATTCGAGTTCAATTCAAATAATTCATTTTTTGGTGTGTGTGAAGTCACGCTTTTTACAATTCTAAGACCCCACTTTTATTTTTGGGGTCCCAGGACCCCATCCCACTTCTATACCATGCCCGCTTCTCGCCACTTTAGTTTTATTATAGGTGACTACGATATTTTTTCCTAAGAGGGTCGAGTGTAAGGTAGATATTCAACGCAAGTGCAGTAAGGGTAAATAATCACTCTAGAAGAAGGTTTTTTGAACATAGATTCAGGTGTTGTAGCTTCAATCCTTGCTCAAAAAACACTCCTCCGCAGTGATTACTTGTTCTTATTTCGAGCACTACAGACTCAGTACCGCTCTCAGCAAACGTTAATTTAGAGATTACTCAGTGGACAACGACTTGTTCAAAGTCCGCAGTAAAGACCCAAGAACAATGTTTTCAAAGTTGTTCTAGCGTCTTCACTGCGGACTTTGAACAAGTTTTGCCCACTGGAATGCTCATTATTAGGAGCCGTCGCAAAAAAGAAAATTTTCAAAATAGAGTCCTGAGTCAGCGATATATAAACTATACTACAGATGTGTGTTATGTAAACAAGCTTGCGATGGATTGGTTGTTTCGGTACAAACAAACCAATCCATTGCAAGGTCTTTCACTCAACACTCTCCTTTGTATATTGTATTTTTGAGAAGTTCTCTGAATTTGTTGATTGTAATATCATCAATTTTTAAAAGCTGAATTATTCAATCCGTACCAAGAACCTATCCCCAAAACATATATATACATTTGAAATGTGAAGGTATCCCAGCATGCACTGCTTGTATTATCATGTGGTTAAGGTGTATTTTCATGAGAGAAGAATTTATTTAACAAATAACTAACATATTACGATAAGCTTAAAATGGAAGTCATTGAAAATACTTTTTATAAAGGCTTTCTATGGAAGATATGAAAACTATACATATATCAACTACATGGGGTCTTAAAAAATCCACTATGATCCTTTCATACAGAAAAAATGCATGCTATTTCAAAAATTTGTGAAGAAATAAAATGATGGTCTTAAATAATTTAGACTATTTTTATTGTAGAATACTAAGAAGGATTTATTTGGGAAAAGGGTTTTACATAGAGTGTTAGTTTTTTTCCCAGCCTGTGTTCTTTCTCAAGTTATGCCCGCTCATTATGAACCTATATTGTTAACTAATCTCTACTATAACGTTACCCAGTGGGTAAAAACTTTGTTCAAAGTCCGCAGTACAGGCGCTAGAACAACGTTTTCAACGTTATTCTAGCGTCTTTACTGCGGACTTTGAGCAAGTTTTTGCCTACTGGGTATTACTTCGTTCCCTGTGTGCTCACCTGTCTGAAACTAGAATAATGTTTTATCAATGTTGTAACGCTCTTTGACCATGGTGTGACCAAGTGTTCAGTGTGTTTATTTTCTGGACGTTACTTCGGTGCAATTTTAGACACTTACGTCATTTCGACGTTGATCTGCCGTATGTTGTCAACGATTAACCCCAGTGGCAAAAACTTGTTCAAAGTCAGCAGTAAAGATGCTAGAACAACGTCGTTACATATTTTATCGGCCTATACATAAAAATAAAATAAAATTTTGGAGTTTTCCGGTAGACCCACGAGGTCAGGTCAACGTCGAAACGACGTCGTTTTGACTTTGGGTCACTGTCGTCTCCATGTTGAAGACTCCGAGAATAGTAAAACAAAAGGATAATACTTAATGTCGTTCTTATGGATATGTCTTAATGACAGCCCATTAGACGCACATCCTCGGATCAATGTCAAAACGACGTCGTTTTGACGTTGAACAAACGTCGTCTGCCGGCAAAGAAATAATAGGAATTTTCGTAAAGTTATTTTGGAAATTTTAAACTTAATCCGGATGAATTTCAGGGAAAATATTTCAAAGAAGTTTGTTAACTTTTTTTTTATGGTAGCCCGTATTTACAATATTTTACGGTAGTCCGTATTGACAGTATTTTAACTGCTCTAGATAGATCTTTTCACGAAATAATAAAGAATAGGCGTTGGTTGTTCAAAGTGGAATTTGTTGTAATTCAATAACTTCTGTTTTTTAAGGGCTAATGCCAGCAAAATTTACATTATGTTTTGCTGATTGTTTATGATATACGACAAAAAATACCATACTTTGGAATAACAAAAGGCTGTAACGACACGAATAATAGATTTATTCACAAATACACGAAAACAAGATACTGCACAAAAAGAAAGTTATTGCGTTGCAACAAGTTCTACTCTTGGCAGCCAACGCCTCGTTTTCATGTATTTGTGAATAAGTATATACAGTACTCTCTTTTCTAAAAATAATTATTGCCGTTTATCGAAACATCGTGTAGCAACGGGGACCTTCGTATAACAAACGGTATATTACTCTAAAGTTAGATGGACTGTATTTCAACAAAATCTCATTCATTGAACTTCCTACTCAGCGGGAACACTATTGTAAAAAAATATATGAATATATATGTAGTTCTAGCAACTGTGCGTAAGTTTACTAACATTGCTCTCCTTATGAACACCTTATAAATATTTAAGATGTGTGAAAAACTCTGAGGAAATTGAAAAGAAGACTTATATCCCGTTCTCTGTAGGATGTGCTAAAAGAAAAAGAGTTTGCTTAAAAAAAAGGGCGGAGCAGAAACAGTTTTAAAGATGTAAATTAACATCTACCAACTCCTTCCCAGGCTGTTTGACCCACTTTTTCTCTAATTTTGATTGGTAGTTAAAAATAGATTGATTACAGTATACATTAAAAGGAGGGTAATCTTTTCAAACATTTAATACACCCGATACGGTAATGGTGGATTTACAACATGAAGGAAAATCATTTTGTCAGCTAAAAACAAGCGACTGGATTTTCTAAAATATGACATTAAGTCTGGAAACTAATTTATTTGACTTTATTTTCTCCCATACATATATCCTTGGGATAATTCAATAAAGATTGAATTATTTGAGAAATGAATAAGTAAATACAGGTACCCTTATTGAATTATACTAATCCAACGGTATATCCTGAACCTACCCAGGGAATCTTTTGTAATAAGATCAGGAAGTTTTTAAGAAAAATTTATCTGTTTTTTTTTTAGTGGCTATAGCAACAGGCTATACTGATTTGATTGCAATTTAAGAATTGAAAGCGAATGATTGTTGGATTACTCAGATCATCTCACATGTAAAGCTATACTTCCTTTCGTATGGAAAAGTGCTAATTGATTAACTGTTCATTCATTAGTGTACAAAGTCATTTTAGGGACTGAAATAAACGTAAATTTTTATCCGGTTGACATTCTTCGCTTTAGGGACTGAAAATTCTTACCAGCGTATACGAGTGTACTGAGTCAACGATCCTGCACATCGTTTTTCCAATCAATTCTTCGTTCGTATCGTACAACCAATCAATTCTTCGTTCATATCAAACAACCAATCAATTCTTCGTACTGAAGATAATTTGCAAGCTCGTTGATTTGCAGATTTTCTAAGTGGCTACACTGCTGGAGAGAAATCCACTCATTACCAAAACGTTTTAAGGCTCAGTAGCGAGATATAATGACGTATTGATGTGATGACGTTACCAAGTAAAAGTAAACTCTATAATTTGTTTTAAAAGCATGGGAAAATTTATCCACAGGGCGCAGAGTTCACGCGGAGTTGAGCAATGTTGTCAAAAAGTTACATCAAAGGTTTTATTTATGTTTATAATCTATTGCAGTGTTTTACGTTGAGCAAAAACATGTTCAAAGTCCGCAATAAAGACACTAGAACAATGTTTTCAACGTTTTTCTAGCTCCTTAACTGCGGACTTTGAACAAGTTTTTGCTCACAGTGCTTAGTTGATAAAGGTCGTGTAGAAGTATGTGGTGATATTCTTGATTATTTTTCTTAATGACCTCCTGATATTTCCGAACTTGTCATACAAACTTTTCTTTAAAATTAATATTTAACGGGGGTTATTTTACCAAAAATCAGAGAAAAGTTAATAACTTTCTAATATAAATTTCATCCCCTTAGAAATATGAAAAAGACCAAAGAAAATGACAGATAAAATATTTTAAACACGGACGTCAGTCAGAAAATAATGCTTCATTGATCTTTCTTCTCAGTCGGCCAATACTTGTTCAAAGTCCGCAGTAAAGACGCTAGAACAATGTCGGGTTATACCTTAGAAAGTATTATTATTCAAGATTGTGATGTGAGAAAATATCCCCTGATGTTTGTAAAATAAGACTCATATAGGACGATGTCGCAAAGAATGACATCATAAATCCATATATTTTATGACATCTTCATTCATAGTATGTGGTCATTACATCATCAGTACTTTAAATCATCCTGATATACTTATGTCAACAAGCTTGCAATTGATTGGTTTCTTCCCGGTAGAGAACCAATGAAATACAAGATGCTAGTTACCATGCAAATATTGATTTAGAGATGATCCCCACCCAGTTAGCAAATACGTGTTCAAAGTCCGCAGTAAAAACGTTAATCGAACGTTGTTCTAGTGTCTTTACTGCAGACTTTGAGCAAGTTTTCACCCACTGGGTATTAGATCCTTTCAATAAATAAATACGATGTCAAAGATATCCACCTGCTGTTTGGCACGAGCTTATGTGTAAATAATGATAAAATATCTACTGAAATGATGTGATGAAAACAAACAAAACAAGGAACGCAAAGGATTTCGGAATCTTTTATTTTTCTTAATTGATAAATGGATCCAATAATAACTTTTTCTAATCTTAGTTTTGATTACTCACTAATAAGAGGACGAACAGCTCAGGAAATTCAGATTAAGATATTATGCATTGTATGCCAGAACAAGAAAATGTCCATTGATTTTATTTACTGATCATTATCGATGTTGCTAAGATACAAAAACGGAATTTATTCAAACATTTCCATCGCTAATTTACGAGAAGAAAATAAATATCCTGTTCCCAGACCTCGTTTGTTATCGCTTATATTAATATATAACCTTTCTGTCTGGGTTTCTGTATGGATAGGTGGATGGATGGGTGTTCTCGCAGGCATTTCAACATTTCTGAACGGTTTGGCCTGAAATTTTCTACACAACCAGGAAAAGACCCGATAGAAAAAAAGGTCCGTTTCCAGACCTTGTTTAGGCCCGTTTGGGACCAATTTTTCACTTTTATGACGTCACATGATACGCAGGAAACTATCTATACGTTTTAGGTGAATAGTGTAGCAATATTGCGATCACTACGACGGACATATTTGGCGAGGGATAACGGCGAGTTTTATTTGTTATCGTTATCCACATAAAACTGTGCTTATCTCTAGGAAATACTGGGGGTTGGAACGCAGCTTATTTCTTTATATTTATCTACTGCTAAAACGAGTATCTTTTCTTTCTATTCTTTCTTCTATTGTCTTTACCTTTTTAGACAAAGCTTATCTTTGCTCTGGCGGAAACCATGATAAACTTGAAGAAATTGTTTCTTCCCTTACAGCAAAATAGAGCTTTCCTCTTTCGTTTTTGTTTGTTTGTTTGTTTGGGAGGGAGGGTAGGGAAGAAAGAGGTTTGTGTACTTTTAGTATATATACTTCAAACTTGAATTGTTCGCTCAGTAGTACACAAGGAGCTACAGGACAGAGACCACCCAGTGGGAACATGACGTCGTAACATCGTCAAACAACGTCGTTTTGACATTGTTACGACGTGGTTACGACGTCATGTACTGACAGGGCAATATTAGGAATAAATTGCACAGTGATATCGTATACCTCGCAATTCGCTTAAAAACTTTAAAACTAAGGAGCACAACTAGGGATTATTTGCGAGAAAAGGGTTAATACCAACGAGACTGAAATTGATTGGTTACTTGATTGGGCATGTAATTTAAAGTCGAAACGACGTCATTTTTAGACGTCAAAACTCACGTTTTGAACTTTGATTAGACCTGTACCAGTGCAAGGAACACGTCGGGTCAATGTCAAAACGACGTCGCGACATTGTTTTGACGTTGTATCACGGTTGATCCGACGTTGTGCACCTACTTGTGAGTAACTGGAGGGATAGTAAGTTCGACAGCAGTTAAAAAATGATAAACATCAGCAAAGTTTCCCAGTGCGCAAAAACCTGTTCAAAGTCCGCAGTAAAGACGCTAGAACAAGGTCGAACAAAGTTGTTCTAACATCTTTACTACGAACTTTGGACAAGTTATTTTCCACTTGGGGTGAAGTTTTGTTGTTAAACCTTGTTTATATAAATCGTGAACGAGATGATCTTATTAAAAAAATTAGCCGTTAACAGGATTAATGTAACTTGCTAATTACGCAACGAGTTAAAAACATGAATTAATCCGATTGGACAACACTTTTTTACGCAGTGGACACACCGTGGTCAAACGACACCGATAAAATGTTGAATTAATATCAAGTAAACTGATTTGATATCACTGGGCCGTGTAGGATAAAGAGAAATTTCTCGTGAAATAATAATAGCAGAGAACATCCATGCTATACCACACAACATCTGGATTTCCCATTTGATGTGATTTACAAACATCAACAAGCGGTTCATCTTAATATTTTAGGAAGGGCTCAAAATTCTCTTCGACACAAAACGTATTTTATTTGGTGAAATCAAATACACGACGAATAAAGATATCCGCTAATCCTATGATGATAAATCCCCTGATTTATTGCGAATCTGGCGAATTAACCCAGTGGGCAAAAACTTGTTCAAAGTCCGCAGTAAAGACGCTAGAACATCTTTATGACAAAGAAATTTTGCTCGGATATATAATCATAAGATGGGAAACACGTGGTCAGCTAGGAATTGGTAAATGAATCCACGTGGTTAGAAAATGAAGTGCCATAAGACGTCTTATAATAGTTTTTATAGCTTCTTTTTTAATCTAGTTTTCCTATAAACACGGATCACGTTGAGAAGTAAAGAAAGCAATGATTATTTAAAAAAATGACAAATTAAGTTTTTAAAGATCACAACTGAGTGACACTTATTATTTCTACAGTTCGAGCAAACAAATACCACCCTGGAGGGTTCACCATGGCACTAAATATCTGTTTAAAGAGACACCATATTAGGGAAAATCTCATCGGGGCTTCTTCAATCTATATATGGGTAATTCACAATAAGAGTTCAGCTTAACCATTATTTTGATTGATTTGATTTTTTTGTGGTGGGGATATGAGAATTGGATGAGGATGAATTATTTATGAAAAAGTTATTTGAAGCGAGAATATTCGACAACAGTGAGAATCAGTACATAATTTCGTAATTTTATATATTTAGTAATTCTATAACCCAGGAGACAATTGCACATCAAATTAAATTAAGCTTTGAAGTTCGTTCCCATGCAGTTTGAGTCATACTAAGAATGAAGTATGTTGAATGTTCAATCTTCTTAAAACTACATAACATTTGTTTAGAAGCATTGTTTATTCGACGTCAAAATGTAATTTTTTGACGTCAAAATGACGCCTTTTCAAAATTAGGGTTGCCTGACAAGGTTAGGAAAGAGGTGGGTCTATTTTTCAATGTTTCGTTTGTTAAACGTGGGAGGTGTTTTTCTAAATTTATATAAATAGGATCTAAGAAAGAAAACAATTCCAAGGTTTTTATTTTTTTCTTTCTCCAGAATATTTAAATAAATGTTTCCAAACTCGGCCCAGGGTTTATCTATTATTGTAATTAAAAGCAACTCTTGGAAATTTCTTCGTAAAAAATTTATTTAACTTCAATAATTGATTTTTTCGCTGGTTTTGCTTCCAATAAAATTAAAGGGAAAACACTCAACAAATAAATATTTGTAGTCGTTTCATAATTGATCTGCTACCCAGTAAAAAAACTTGTTCAAAGTATGCAGTAAATACGCAAGAACAACGTTGAGAATGCTAATCTATCGTCTTTTCTGCATACTTTGAACAAGTTTTTGCCGACAGGAGGATTGGTTTCATAAGAATCAATTATATGCAAAAGATCGCCGACCTCAGCCTTATAATAAACGAGATAATTTTGCTGATATCATAAAATATATGAAATAGTTGTTAGTAAAATAGATCTTGATATCTTTCGCGTTTTTTAGTTATCTATCCTAGTATTGCATTTTGAAGATTTTGAATTTTAATATAAGTTAAGAATTTAAAATGATTCTCTGTTTAGATTAATTTATTAGACTAGATAAGAACTGCTTCTAAAAAACTCAATTTTATTTCACTTTTTTGCTCTTGTGAGTTATAATTTTGCATAGAAACTTGTAGCTAAACTCAGGTAAAAAAAATTAAAGGATATTTTTAAAAATGTATATTACTACTTATGAGTAGGTTTTCATCCTCCGCGAATATTAATCGCCTGCGCTTATATAATAGAAAAAGGTTTCTGAAATTTGTTCATCGAGCCCAGTGAGTAAAACCTTGTCCCTTGCGGACTTTGAACAAGTTATTACACACAGAAAGAAGTAGGCATGGTTATTCTATATAGAGCCTGTGTTTGCAAGTAGTAAACCGAGCATTGCTTGTGCAGTGCCTCTCCTTTTACATTTTTTATACATGTGCCTTGGTTGTGACATGTGAAATATTCTTCTACTGTTATTTGATAACTATGCCAACGTGAGTGATTCATTATCATGAACCTTCTTACAGTATGAAAGAACACCGAATATGGAACAGTATACCCAGTGGGCAAAAACTTGCTCCAAGTCCGCAGTAAAGACGCTAGAACAACGTCGGACGACCTTTTCCTAGCGTCTTTACTGCGGACTTGGAACAAGTTTTTACCCATTGGGTAGCTGCGTATATGCAGTGTGTATTAATATAGGACATGACCACCATATACAGACTGTATTGCGACAATACAGTCTGTATATGGTAGTCTTTGACACTGTGCTTCGGACAGCATCGATTCACTGAACAACAACTTGTTCAATGTCCGCACTGAGGACGCTACAACAACGTTTTCAACCAGAGATTGCTTTTTTAACGTTGTTCTAGCGTCATTTATTGCGGACTCTGAACAAGACTTTACCCACTGAAGAAACTTAATGGGCACACCATGGTCAAATGACGTTCTTTGCATTGTTTAAGGGACAAAATGTCTAGGGTATCAGGCTACATTAAGACCAGGCTAGAAGATATTATGGCGCGTAAACTGAACCAAATTGTTTCTTACTCAACGATATAAAAGAATTTAACAAAGTTTAAAAGTAGATAAAAATAGTTCTTTTTTGATGAAAAACTAGAGATAACACAACAGGATATTACTAACAAGTTAATCGTACAAAACTCGAAATATTGTATTATAAAAAATCTATTCTGCACAGCCGTACAACTCCACATGTTGTCTTTATATATATGAAGGGATCACATATAGTATAGTAAAATAACAACCCATGATTCATAGCAACGAACCAATAGAGTCACATCAAACATTTATACCTATTTTAATGAAACCTAAGAAATCTTTATCTGCAAAGAAAATAGAAAATATAAACTTTTTTTATCTAAAAGCTCGTGTATGATAACTAACTGAAACGCACTGAAAACAAAAAAAATCTGATAAAATTCTTAATTTTAAAACTCATTCCCATTCTCCTTTATAGTGGCATCTGTTAAGACAAATAAAAAATGTTACTTTACTTCCAAATACTGGTCTTAAGAAAGAATACATTTCCGCATAAGGTCTCACAGTGATGTCATGTAACGCATCACAAATTAAGTAATCTGTCAAGCTATTAATTTAGTGAAACCATACAGAGAGATGCCGCTCAAAGATGAGATATGACCTCCCGATAACACATGTATTTATATTATCGTTCATCAAAGTAAAGACCGCTTTTAAATACTACGCTACAACAAAATTAGGTGACATTCAATTACACGTAGCCACAAGCAATTGTTAACCACAACAAAGATGGCAATAATTGTACATGTTTTAACACTCAATAACAATCGTGTTTCAGATACTTTGGAAAATATTACGTGTTGCTAAGGGCGACCATGGATATGAAAGGTACCATCCCAGTGAGTAAGATTTACTTTACTGCGGACTTTGAACAAGTTTTTTCCATTGAGAATTGTCCTAAATTAGGGGTGTTGCTACAGAAACGTGTTTGAAACAATGAACTCACAAAATGACCAATCAGCATGCGATATCTAATAGCCATTGCGAAGACGTCGTTTTTACAATTTTGATATTGACTAGAGGTGGCGTACCCACTATTTTATATTACAACTCCAAAGATGCTCAGGAAATCTTTGGTGTTTAGTATGACCATAGTAGCTATGACAGCAAGTTTTTCGGAAAGCATTATCTTTCTTGAAGTAAGTTTTATATTTCAAGAGACTTACACAAATACATCGTCAGCTAATATAGAACGTAGCGAACAACAATGCTTTCCTGTTGAAAAGGATTAAAATAATTGCTGTCTTGACTTTCACATAATAAATGAGTATTCAGAAAGACATCTGATACATCATCCTGCCCAAGTCATCATAGAAATCAATAGCAAAGCTCGGAGAATAACGCTACCCAGTGGATAAAAACCTTTTTAAAGTCCTCAGTAAAGACATTATAGAACAACATCAAAGACGTTGTTCCAGCGTATTTACTGGGTACTTTGAACAAGTTTTTGCTCACTGTGTTGGACATGTTCTAATATGCTGGTGTGTTTTTCTATTGCAATTTGCAGTGTTCATATTAGAGCAAACAATCACTATGGAGGAGGGATTTTTAAGGATAGCTTCGTAGTTTAAACCTATACTCAAACGCCACTCCTCCATAGTGATTATTTGCTCTTATTTCGACCACATATTGATTACATCATTTGCAGTTACAGTACGTGCGGGAGGTATCCATATATTTTTGGCGGTCTTTTTAATAGGTTGCTCATAGTCTGAGCATGTGAAGATAAAAGAAAGTGCATCTGTTCATAATCTGTACTCGATACACTCAAATCGGTTCGTTAAAACAGATGAAACTTCTGTTCACATTTACAAATTTACAGCTGATATGATCGATGGAGCCTCTACTTTTTTGTTTCAAAGAGAGGCACGTGCCATTTCTAGAAAATCGAATCATTTGAAGTGTTTATGCTCATTTAATAGGAGATAGATGAGGATCAATCGTTTCTTTGAATAAATAATAATATAAGCAACAACAATGACAACACAAACATGCTGCTCTATGATGTTCACAGATGTGAAAAAAGTTGCGAATTAACAGGTGTTTTATAACCAGTAAGCAAAAAACTTGTTCAAAGTAAGCAGTAAAGGCGAACAACATGTAAGGAGATCGCTACTTTGAATTATTTAGATGCATTTCTTATAAGTATGAGGTTATTTGGAATATCAATAATTAAACAGTTGCCACGCAATGTCAAGTTGGCGTTGAAAAAAACGTCTATTTGATGACGTCGGCACAACAAAACAACTTCTTTTTTACGTTGGAAAAAATGTGCTTATTTGATTCACAACGTTTATTGCTAATAGGGAATAAGCAAGCTTTCCAAGAAACGCCATTATTGAGAATCTTTTGTTCATCTCACTTTGAATACAAGGCGGAAGAAAATTACTATAAACTGCGAACCTCAGATAGTCGAAATAAGAGCAAATAATCACTGTGGAGGAGCAATTAATCACTCTTATTTCGACCACTGATGTTCTATGATTGTGACAATGATTACTTCTCTGCAACGCGATTATATGACGTCATAAATCGGTTGATATATTAGTTACAGATAGAATCTCCGTTACATTTACATGTAAATTGAATTTCCGTTTCAGTCTTAAAGGCCTGAAGCCTTCAAAATGCACGAATAAATATGTAAATTAAAAGGATTATCGTTACACAGTGGCTAAAAAACTTGTTCAAAGTCCGTCGATGTTTTTCTAGCGTCTTTACTGCTGACTTTGAACAAGTTTTTGCTGACTGGGTAGTCGAGAAGACAAAACTAATTAAGCACTTAATTAGACACTTGTTCAATGTTCTACTCCTTTCTCTATTTATTTTTCTTTAAGACTTTTCTCTAAACGTTATCATGGTTATAAACTGATATTATCTTTATCATGAAAATTAACAATCTTGTTAGCCGATTAACATATCTTTTTATAGTAATGCAAGCAATACTAATGCGTATTGAAAAATTAAAATTATATACCTAGCCTTGAAACAACAACAACAAATAAAGATAATTGACGAGCCTTCAGTCTAAAGAGATAATGCCATATCTATAGCGTTTCAAATATGAGAGAGGTGTCGCACCTAAAAACACAATCAATTACAATCTTGCTGTCAATGGACAAAAACTTGTTCAAAGTCTGCAGTAAAGATGTTAGAATTGAAGACGTTGTTCAAACATCTTTACTGCAGACTTTTACAAGTTTTTGTCCTCTGGGAATATGCTTCATCACATTACCCAGTGGGTAAAAACTTGTTCAAAGTCCGCAGTAAAGACGCTAGAACAGCGTACTGCGGACTTTGAACAAGTTTTTTCTCACTGAGATTATTTATTTTTTGCCAGTGGGGAAGAACTTGTTCAGAGTCTAAAGTAAAGACACTAGAACAACATTGAAAACGTT
Source organism: Neoturris breviconis (assembly GCA_032360805.1). Lineage (NCBI taxonomy): Eukaryota > Metazoa > Cnidaria > Hydrozoa > Anthoathecata > Pandeidae > Neoturris > Neoturris breviconis. Next base: position 18,788 of record JAULBZ010000327.1, read on the forward strand.
AGCGTTTTACTTTGAACAAGTTTTTGTCCACATGGTATATACATTGATATACCAGCACTAGCATATTTAAATCAAGCTAAGCATTAGTTCACGCACGAAATGGAACATCCAGATAAGCAAATTGATGTAACGGGCATCAAATTGTGTGCACTGTATGTACACGAACACCAAATTATGTGCACTGTATGTATACGAAAAATAAATACCCACATTGAGTAATTTTTGATATACATAATTCGAACTACCAAATTTATTTAAGGAGAAAATGAACGAAAAAGCCATTGCGCAAAAACTTGTTCAAAACCTTTGAGGTTGTTCTAGTGTCATTACTGCGGACTTTGCCAGTGTGGGAAAATTTTATGAAATATTATTGGAAAACTCCCAGACAATATAACCAGGTAAAACCAGTTTTAATATAGTTAATCTGAATTCAGACTTATTGAGAAATAATCATCCATGATCCAAGATCGTATTTAAGGTACTAAATGCAGCACGTACTTAACGTCGAATCGATAACGCCACGACGTCGTATGCCTGCTACTAATAGTTATACTTTGAAAGATCACTATATATTTCTATATTGTTGATATATATATTTATATAAAAATATCCTTACTTAACCAGTAAATACAGTTTCTTCAAAATAAATTAAAATTACCCTCTTTTATTGAGTCAGTACCCAGTGGGCACATGACGTCAGGTAAACGTCAAAACAACGTCAAATACTACGCTTCCCTGCCAGTACTCAATGTCTAACAAACGTCACAAAGACGTCGTTTTGACGTCAGGACGTCAAATGACGTTCATTAGACTTAGCGTAAAGTCAAATCCTACGCTTCCCTTCCACGCAATGTCTAAAGATGTCGTTTTGACGTCAAAACGACGTCTTTATGACGTTCATTAGACGTTGCATGGCCACAAACTTTGACTTTGTCTTAACGTCCATCATACGTCGTATAACTACTGGGTACAGCATCGTTTTACAATAATTTATGCAAATATATGCGTTTAGCTTAAGATATTTGAATATACTCACACAAAGAATCCAATGAGCACAATATGGTAAAACGACGTTATTTCAAACACCCTTGGCGATTATTACACGTTTTAACGTCTGTTGACCATAGTGTGCCCATTAGATAGAGAATATCTTCCCAATTTTTATGACTGATAATGCTTGAAACTTTGCCCCCATGGTTTACTGTTTATTTCAAAGGACAAGAAACCCTGGAGCGAAATTCAATTGAGTTATATATGTGCTAGTGAAGTTAAGGTCAAGATGTTCATGTAAATAATGATTACTATGGAGGAGGGATTTTTAGGCATAGCTTAAGGCTTTATAGCTTGAAGCTATACTCAAAAATTACTCCTCCACATAGCTTATTTGTTTTTATTTTAACTACTGCGCAGCGTGTCAAAATATACGCATCAGCATGGCAAAATAAAATAAAAATTAAAAAGTTCTTTTTTATGCAAAAACGTGCAATATTTACGAAAGCTACCGCCTAATGTAGTAATTACCAAATATGGTAGAAAAACTACCGCCTACGGTATATAAAATACCAGCGAAGGTAGAAAAACTAGCAGCTAGAATAGAAAATAACCCAGGCCACGTGAAGTTATTTCAACGTAAAAAAAGACGTTGTTTTGAAGTTAGAACGACGTCAAAACGGCGTCTTTTTACGTTGAAAAACTACCGCCTGGTACGGGGTAAGAGATACAGAAGATTTGGTTGTGTAATTATACAAGCGTATCTCAAAAACAAGCTTTGTTTTTTTATAGACTAGCAAACAAAATTTTTGTTATAAAAAAGAAGAGATTCCTAACTCAGTGTGATTTTCTATTATATTAATTCTCTACCACGTGACCCCGGTATGCGTATTATTTTCGTGATCTGTAGTTAATGTTATCGTCGAGCGTATTTTTAAGTCCGTTGTTTCTTGTAAATGCGTATCAACTACCGATGCTTTTACTTCTTTGTTGTTTTCAATTTTACCATGTAATTTCATATGTTTTCTAAGAGAGCTTGGATGAGTATAAGTCTTATTACATCCCTCAACTTTACATATATAAGGTTTGTCTGATGTATGTACATGACTGTGTTTCTTACGATCTGATGAATTTGCAAACCTAAAAAAAAAATTAAACAGTTATACAACAAGTATACCGGGCTTTCCGCCGGATTAAGGCGACGCCGAAAGAACGTCGAACAGTCATCAATGGGCACAAGATGACAGTTAATTCTATCTGTTTTGACCAGAGTGTGACCATTGGGATTGTTTCGACCAGAGCGTGGCCATTGGGATTCTTTTGACCAGAGTGTGACCATTGGGAAACGATGAGAAGAACTATAAATAATTATTCGAAAGTTTTAGCCACAAAGCAAATCGGATATTCATCAAAACGATATATTTATCAAAATTATTGAAAATTATGGCCAAATACTTATAAATCATATATGACATGCTAAATCTTCGTTTAATAAAATATTCGAATTCCTTGTCAACCAAACTTTCGTCAAACTTAAACTTCACGTCAATATGAATAGCGTGTTTACATACCAGAACACGCCTCCTCTAATTAGCGAATTGGGGAGGATTGTTTTTCATCAGAAAATAAACAGTAATTTATTAAACTATATGAGCACAACCAGATCAAAAGATAGTAGCGTTTCAATCATCCTTTATAGTTTTTATTTTTGACGAATTTTTGACACTTTCATTTATACTTTCAACATTCTAAAATTCTCATTATTTGCAATGTAATTAACCAAACAAGATCTCGCTCTCGGGATAAAGTAAAAACAAACAAACCTACGAATCAAATATTTTTTGTGAGAAATTAAACAAAAAAATTTGTTAAAAAACATACCTTCGACCGCAGCCAGCAAATTCACAAACGAATGGTCTTTCCCCTGTGTGTGTTCTTTTATGTATCTTTAAATTTTCAGAACGGGCGAATAATTTACCACAACCAGGAAAGGGACATGGAAATGGTTTTTCACCTGTATGTACTCTCAAATGATTTATAAGTTTATATTTTGCTTTAAACGCAAGTCCTGCACGTGGACAGTCCTTCCAATAACACACATGCTCAGCAGAATCGTTTAATCCCACGTGATCTTCAGCTAAATGTTGAACGATGTCCATCATAACAAAAAATTGTTTACCACAAGGTTTACCTTTCGTTGCTTGATCAGTCCACATACATGATATCACTTGATTTAACGGTTGTCTGAAATTACCATGAGGTTGATAGCCACCCATGTGCATGTAACCGTATGGATTATTTGAGTAGTAGTCATACGGTGAAGCTGCCGGTGGTGGATACGTGAAAGACGGTTTGATGTCAGGAGGTATATATTCAGTTTTTGGGTATTTACTGGCAGGTGAGTAGTGGGTATGTGATAATTCGTGATGCGATAAAGGATAGTATGAAGAGTTAGTATTCGGATTTGTTGGATAACCATGATTTTGTGTATTACTAATACTAGATGCGTGAAATCTTGATGCTGGCTCATTATTTTGATGCATAGCTCCACTTGCAAACATACAATGCGTACGTCCTAAGTGTGTGTTAGTATCGGGTAACATTGCTAAAGTTCCTTGAGTTTGTGATGAAGGTACTGGTGGGATAATAGCTGATTCTTCATGCAGAGAACGATATCCAGATACACCAATGAATTCTTGACCTCCTACTGGTGAAGGCGCATAATCGCTTTGCGACGATGTTCGTGACGGTATTGGTCCATACGACAAATTTGGTGGCATGTGCGTTTGTGGTGGGTATCCAGGCGTTGGAGGTGAACCAATATGATCAACGTAGCGTGCTGATGGATTTGTTGATCCTAAATGATCTAAAAACCGTGTAGCTGATTGATTAGGATAATGTCCCAATGTTGACGCTTGTAGACGATTCTCCATAGTCTGAAACTACACGTCGAGAGTCAATGAGTAGTTATTTTGATTCCAGATTACAATTAATTCTTCTTGTCCAACAAAAAAAAACTTGTCGTTTGATGAGTTGGTGTTAACTAACAATCGATGAACTAACGTATATACTGACGATAGAAATAACACATGAAACGATGTAAGAATAACAAGCTTCTCAGTAAGTCAATCAATTCTAACTCCCGTTGATTCTATGAGCGTTTGTACAACTGTTGTTTTACGTAACATGAACTCCGTATGGAATTATCAAAGTATTTTTCTTTTATCGTATTATGACACTGTAATTATACTAATAAGGTGCAAAAGGCACTAGCTGTTAGTTATACACCTAGTGTTGTAGATGTGTGGATAGCAATCTGATTTACACCTATCCGTTAATAATTTTACATCTGTCTGAACATATAAAAGATACATCACCACAGGGGGGATTACTAAACATGTGATTGGTTCATTTATTAAATTTGATTGACAACTTTGAACATTAATACAGATATATTTAACCAATCACAGTACGTTTTCTTTGATAAGAAACAATCCAATAAGATTGCGTTTTATTTAAAAAACCTATATTAAATATTTAATAGCTATAGTTTTTTTTTCTCTTTTCTTTACAAGAGAATTTTTGTGAATCAGTAATTGAAAGAGAGATTAGGAGTGATTGTTCAAAGTAAATCGAAATAAAATTAATATTCAAATCATCAATCAATCAATACGTACTACATTGTAAAATAGTACAGTTTAATTAGCCAGTAGTTCGAAAACATCATCTATTTATGTTGCGGAAATAAAACAAACTTTTTAACACATTTTTTTGAAAGCATAACGGTTTTTTTAAGCATATTTAGCAATATGGTAATAATTGAAAATCCTATGGTCCTGTTGAAAAACTATAATTTGGGTTGATTAATTAAGTCCTAATTAACACATTGTTCAAACGGTCATTTGATTAGACAAATAAACACAAATATGGGATAAAGAATGTCTATTAATAAAAATGTTGATTGACCACAAAAGTCACGTGACCCATAGGAACCATCTTAAAAGCTCATTTCAAAATCCCCAGTGGGTAAAAACTTGTTCAAAGTCCGCAGTAAAGACGCTAGAACAACGTCTAACGACGTCGTTTTAGTGTCTTTACTCTGGACTTTGAACAAGGTTTTGCCGACTGGGTCAAGAAGGGTGTATATCAACGGTAATGCAATTAGATTGGTTTATTCGATACGAACACAGATATACGAAAAGAGAAAGATTTACACGGATTTTATTGATTATTCTTAAAGACAATAGCAAATTGAATAGAGAAAAAGAGCGTTGTAAATCTTTCTCTTTTTGTATACCAATCTATTTCAAAATCGTTTACTTTCTCTGTAAAATATAAATTCGAGTGAATAAAAACGCATAAGGATGATTTCCACGAAGCGAAAAATTTGCGACGAAACGAATACATTCACAAATGATGTGACATCAATTTCTACCAATCAAATGTCTTCATTTGGCTTTCGCCGCGAATTTTTTGCCTCGTTGAAATCAACCTTTATGCAACATTCAGTGGTTGAAACGAAAACAAATAATCACCGTGGAGGAGTGATTAGTGAGCATTAAGAGTAAGACTGGAACCACAAAATAAAATATCACACACAAAAAAGAAGAATGTTACTGCTCGTTAATAAAAAGTATCAAAATTCAAACAAAACAGTCCTGTCACTTCCCATCCATTAGTTTGCAAATATAAAATAAAAATTAATATTAAAGATACGTTGTCACCAAAACGTATTAGGAAACAACTTAATGTCTTTCTGAAATGTTTTGGAAAAGTAAAAGCCAATAAATAAATAAAACAAATCAACAAAATAAGGTGTGGAGATTATGTAAAAAGTTCATACGACGAATTCAACCAATCGCAAGATTAAAGATTTTCTCTTTATTTCATTTTTGTGAAGTTCTTTCCTTAACTAACCTGGTCCCACATAAAAAGTATACTAGCTATTTTTGTTAGGTTAATAACTCCTTATTATATTTCGAAATAGTTTACCTCTAAGGGAGTTTATTTAGGGACCACCTCAAAATTTCGCTCCAAAACCAACTTTTTTGGTAGGGTTAAATCAACTAAAATTGTTAAAATTCAACGAAAATGAATCTGTACAAAAGTGTGTTCGGTACGAAGAAACCAATCCATTGCAAGATCATCGACTTAGTACTCTCCTCTGTAGATTATATTTTTGAGACGACCCCTTGCTGGTTTAGTTCTCAAATATCCACTGACTACTACAAGTTCATGTGCCTTTAATATATTTTTTTTATAAAAGACGAAACAACAACAAACACGCAATTCGGTAATCGTTTGAAATGACCTAACAACTGAAATAAGATGTTATCCCTATGGTCACATACAGGTTAAACATCCTTAGAAAAACATGCAAACGTTGATTAAATGCTATTCTTAGGACGGTTGACCAAGGTGTCCTTATAAGGAGTATGCCAAGTATCATCTTTCATTGTTACAAATGTTGTTCTTCATCAAGAATAATAATAATAATAATAATGACAGAAATTAAAATAAAATAATTGTCACCAAATAAATAAATGGAAGGATTTCAATAAATAAATCATCAAATCCTAATCAAAAGATAAATAAATAAAGTAAATAAATAAATATTTGATTTGTCTAATAATTATTGGTTATACTTAACATGTTCCATGATGTTTATGTTTTATTACAGCAAAGCTTATCATAGATAAGTAAGAGAAATATGCAAAGAATAGAAAGAAAATGCAATTATCTAATCAAAAGACACCGTTCATGTTCAAAAAAACGACAAGTTCATCTGAAGTTATAATTAAAGTCGCGTCAACATTTATTACAATACACCTGTCAGAAAGAGGTCCATTCAAAGTGCGTCAACATTTGTTACAATACGCTTGTTATAAAGTGATCCATTTAAAGGTACAAAATCACTTCTGGAATATTTTTGAAATATCTGCCTACTAAAGTCCATATAAAAGTTTATCTTCTTAATAACAGATCCTGAAAGTTTTGTTCCATACCGATGAATACTGGGAGATATATAAGTAATCGAAGTTGTAGCTAAGACATTATGCATTTTCTATGCTCACTGTGAGGTAGCCATCTTGTTTGCCCAAACATTTTCCATTTTCAGAGAAAACAATTGCTGAATTTGACACTTCCTGATATTTTTGGACTCTGAAATTTTCAGATTTTCAGTGTGTGTCACTTTTCAATTTGACATAGATTTTAAAATTTTGGCTAAAAAAGGTGTATCTTTTTAAGCAGTGATGAGTACAAGAGCAACATAATCATCAGCGTGATTTTGAGCATAGATTTTACAGGCTTTGAAGTTTTGCTTAAACATTACTCCCCCACATTGATTATTTTATATTTGACATTTTAATATCTGCTAGAAAAAAAGGTAAATCCTAGTACTCTGATATCTACCAGTTTTTAGTGTACGAATGTTAACATCACATCTTCTCATGCTTGACAAACAGTGGTTGAAATAAAAGCAAACAATCACTGTGGAGAGGGGATTGGTGAGATATGCTTCAGGCTACGAAGCCTGTAGATAAAAAAAATCCCCAATGGAACATTCTTGTTTATTCACCTTAGGAAGTGTGTTACAGGAAAGTCCTATCGAAGAATCCATTTTAAGTTCGTTGCGTAGTTTCATATAATCACTATGGAGGAGAATTTTTGAGCACAGCAGCTCCTCTACAGTGATTATTTGCTTTTATTTCGACCACTGATGACGCACTTAGAGAAATAAAATCAATCATTTTCAGTAATCCTATTCACAACTCAAAGTAGAAATTTGTTAAAATGCAATAGTTTCCTTTTATTCCTATTGCGTTGCAACAAGTTTCTACTTTGAACAACCAACGCCTCGTTTTCATGTATTTGTGAACAGATCTATCACCAGAATAGGTCACCAGAATAGGTCACAAAAAATCTTGACGCAACATCTGGTGGATTTACTAACAACAATAACCTTGTATAGACATTAATATTTACAGGAAATTAAGGATATAGCAAGTTAACGTAACGCTAATTAACGCATCACTTTATAAGTTTAATTTAATTAACGTGAATATGTCAACCATTTACTTTATTCAAATTCAATTAACAATAGTCAAATAGAACCAAACTCTCGCTGAATAAACGTTCTGTTAAATAATGCAATTTCAGCAGCAGCAACAACAACAACAACAGAACAAAATACAATCAATCAATAAATCAATAATATATACAGAGGTCGAAATAAGAGCAAATAATCACCATGGACGAGTGATATGCTTAAAACTCTCTCTGTCACACTGATTAGATACTCTTATTTCTACCATTGTCAAAAAGTCTGACAAATCGAGATAATTATTGCAATGCTGAGACATAGTACCCACGTGGTGTCGTTCGATGTTGTTTAAGCGTCTTTACTGCGGATTTTGATCAAGTTTTTGCCAGGGGGTATTATATATTATATTACCTATAAGCAGCACGTAAATTACCGCAGTTTCTCTTATTAGCACCTGGGCGTTTATTTTTTTTATGCATAGGCTTATTGAAGGGGCACTTATCAGGGGGTAGGGGGCACTTTTTATTTTTAAAAGGGTATACGAAACGCATGGGTGGGAGTATAAAGAAAACAACAATGGTTCGAATAAACTAAATGCAATTATCAGTGACGATAAACTATATGATATTATCAAGGCGCATGAGGCGGGCGCTTAATAAAACGTGGGCGCAAACTAGATGGAAATGCAAAATAATTATATTTGACGTTTAAGTTAACGATAAACAAAATTGAGGTATTGTGTTAATTGGAATAAACGGCACAGACTTTTTATGGAGCGTTTATTCGAGGGGGCGTTTAAAAGAGGGAGGCGTTTATTCGATGGGGCTCTTAAAAGAGGAAGGCGTTTAAAAGAGGGAGGCGTTTATTGAATATATAGAAAAAATAAAACTTATTTCCGTGTTATACAACTGTATTATTACTCCATTTTACACGACTATTATACTGCAACTAAACCACGTTAAATACAGGGTGGCTACAGGGTGGCGAGCGAAGAACAGGCATGTATGACAATTTCCCTCATATTGGTCTTTTTCCACTTCCAAGAGGGGGAATCGTTTATGAAATGTTTTGTTGTAAAATGGAGGTATTGTTAAAGATATCGTTAAATTCTTCTTAAATGTAATGTATATAATGGTAAATGAATTGTGATATTCGTTTTTTGCTTAAAATAAGACCAATATAATCACTGTGGTGGAGTGATTTTTGATCGTAACTTCAGGCTAACAAGCCACTCCTTCACAGTGATTATTTTGGTCTTATTTTATTATGCATTGCTTTAGTACTTAGTAAACAAAGTATGGGTATGGAACTATAAGTAGAGGTGGGGGTGGCAACTAGTTATAGTTTAGAGCAAATAACAAAATTTATTTAATCTTCATAAGGAAAATTAATGTCAACAAGATGATAGAAGAATACATCCTGGTTTAAATATCGTAGGAAATCCATTATGGACCATTACACAGGAAATGGATTAGAAAAAAATTAACGTGTATTGATTTATTGATTAGCTTAAACATGTAAATAAATAAATAAACACACGAGTACAAAAAGTTACGAATTCATTCATAAGAACATCATGAAATACAAATTCAAATCGTCAGTGCCTATTCTAATAGAGGATCTGCATTAGGCGAATTTGTTCGTGCGAATTCTAAATAAGGCCAATACATTGGTTGAAAGCGAGTAAAATATTAGCTCTTAACTCTAGCACTGTAATGTTTATATTATGGTCATACCACACGTCCAAACAAATTGAGCATTTTGTGCCTATTGAAGTAACGTACTCCCTAAAGGAAAGTATTTTACCATTAGGAAGCTGAACTATACTCAAAAGTTTAAAGTAACCAATCAATATGCAGCATCATTGACTCAAAACTCCTCTTCGCATATATTATATTCGCAGTAAATTTATGCATACTCACACCTAACCTATAACTATGCTAAAAAATCCCTCTTCCACATTTATTATTTGTTCCTATTTTAAGCTGGTTATAGTATTAAGTATAACACACCAGTCTTATGTAATTTCTGTGTAGGAGCCTGGAGCTATGCTCAAGGTCCTTCCTTCATAGTGATTCTTTGCTCATACTTCACTCTGCACACGTATAACAAGTGCGAGATAAGAATTATCTTTCATTCTATACACCACGAACCATAAATCATTCAATCAGTCAATCAATTAATGTGATTATTATGGAAAGATATGAAAAACGTTATCACATTTGAGAAAAACATACTTTCAGGATCCACGCAATCAACGCCTCATTTTTGTAATTTGTGAAAAGGTCAATAAGGCCCCGTACATCTCCATATACGGACGTTGTATCTCCGTATATGGACGTTGCATTTCTATATATGGCAATGCAAAAACCTGTTCAAAGTCATTTTGCGAAGATACACGTACCACCCAAGGGGCAAACACCTGATCTAGCGTCTTTACTGAGGACTTTGAACAGGTTTTTACACACTGGGCGTACTCAGTAGTCTTTCATGTTGTGATCATAATTGCAAAATTTTCGATGTTAGGCACACAGTGGTTACCCTAGGCCGAATCAACTTCAAAATATTGTCTAACATTGTTTTCATATTGATTCGACTTCATGTGCATGCTGGGTATCCGCCAAAAAGGGGTCTTTTTTTGTTCGTCTTTCCGTGTAAATATTTTTTGATTTTTTGTTTATATGCCTCCTGTTTTAATTAAACTGGGATCTATGATTACTATAGGAAGTGTCTCCAAGGTGACATTTGTCCGTGGAAAATTTAGTTTCCTAAAAATCTTTTTTAGTTAAATGTTTTGTTTAATTTAACTAGGAGGAATACGATTATTTTCGATAGTTACTGTATTTCCTCTATTAAACCTGTGGAATCATAAAAATTCAGTCATTTTCATGAAGTTTTTCCAAGTAGAACACCAGGCGAATTCGTTCGCACGAATTCTAAATGAAGCCATTACATTGGTTGAAAGCGACGTCACCTGTGGAAATCCTTCGGTCATTTGGAAGCTTCTCAATACTGGGGGGGGGGTCCATATCTTTTAATGGAACCCTGGACGAACTATGCTGTGTTGAAACTTTCCAGAATGTTAGGCATAATAAACATTTTGACACAATTATTTTTTGATGACATCACTAATTATGATAACGTTCAAATCAAAACAGGTGGCAAAAAAAAAATTATATGGAAACATTTTTGGTCACCAATTTTTTTTTTTGGAGATTTTTTTTTACTACCTGTCAAAAATATGGTTACCAAGGGAAAATTATCCCTAGTTAGCAAAAAAACATAATTTTAGCGTTAATGACGATCTAAATAATCTTAAATTTAATAAATTTGAAGTGACTATGTTAAATTAGCGAAAATGGAAGAGTTTCCAATGGATGGTTTATCAGAAGATTGTATCGTTTGGAAACAATGCAATACAAAAAATATAATTCGAAAGTCATTTTTTCAAACAACAAAATCAAATTACTTGACAAAAAACCATTTTATGAAGTATATGAAATCGTCTCTGGGTGTAGGGCTCGATTCTCTGGGTGTAGGTGGATTTTATTAAATTTATGCTTAGATTGAACATATTATGGATAAAATACATTATGAAAGCAAATGCTTTTGTAGAAAAGTATATATTATTTATTTGCATCACTCCCTTTACCCCTCTTTAGAATATAAAGTTATTTAGCCCCCCAGGGCGTTAACTAAAATAATTGAGTAGGTAAGATTATGTCCGTTTAAAGTTTAGTAGTAAAAGCATAACTTCGATAATAGGATTTATCTCGAATAGAATCAGCCTGTGTACCAGCGGTGTTCAACAGCAAATAACCACTGTGGAGGCGAACTTTTAAGCATAAATTTAAGCTATCAAATCTGAAATTATGCTCAAAAATCTCTTGGGTATCGGATCCTTTTAATTTATGTAAGCAGGAATGGAAATACACTTAAATGTTATCTGTGAATGAGAAACACCCTTCTACCTGCAGACAACGTCGCTTTTTACGTCCAGATAAAATTACGACATTTCAAGGCTGATTAATTATGCGACGTCAATTTCTACCAATGGAATATCTTCTTTTGACTTTCGCAGCAAATTGTGAAAATCAACCTTAAATAGTTCTTTACATAATCCCGAGATCGAAATAAGAGTAAATAATCACTGCGGAGGAGCGACTTTTGAGCATAGCTTCACGTTTTGTAGCCTGAAGCTATGCTCAAAAATCAATTTTACAAAGAAATTATTTGCTTTTATTTCGAGCACTGCAGCCTGGGAAATAAAACTACATGCTTAAGGCAGTAAACTAATAAGCGTTTGATTATCGCTGATTATGTCGTATTCTATAAAAACGTTTATTATTAATATCTCATTACAAGAGTAGTATTTCTTCGCACAATAACAGTGATAAAATGGAGGTTTTGTTTTACATTGAGGATAAATTTAATTAGAAGGCTACTTAATATAAGGCTAAAGCTGTTTATACTTAGCATACATAAATAGGGAAATTATATGCATGATTGATGGTATAAGATCATTAACAGCTAATCGACTCGCCGCATGATCCAATAAACGTTTTAATTAACTTGTATGAAGCAAAAAACATTCGCATGTATTTTAATAGAAAATCTTATTATGAAAGTCTTATCAAGCATCGTATTATATTATATACTCATAGAAAATTAAATATACCATTTAACAGCCAGTAAAATGTTTATGATATGAGTATAAAGTATTAGGTGGACAAAACAAATAGTATTAGGGATCGTGTCCAAAATTAATGATGAAATATAGATGTATTGCAAGATTATAGAAAACCACCCAGATTTTTAACCCGAAGCTATGTTCTCAACAAGCTTTTGAAATTGATGATTTCTTTAGTATGAATATTGCAAATTCATGACTCTTACTACAAAAATATAAAAAATATGCTTATTCGGCAAATTTTCCAGGTGCAGATTGAATATCAAATTAAATATGAAAATCTTACGAAATCGAATCAACGGAAGAGGATACTGGCGCAACAATCTTGAAAGCAAGAAGCCATTTAATTTCAAGGTTATTGAATTAACACCCTCCAGCCGGTGATCAAAAACTTGTTCAAAGTCCACTCAAAGTCGAACGACGTTGTTCTAGCGTCTTTACTGATGACTTTGGACAATATTTTGTTCACTGTTGATGCTCAAAAACCTTCACAGTGATTATTTACTTTTTTTTGACCATTGGCATTTTGAGCAAGTTTCAAGTAAAACTGACAAGTATTTCGAAATTCTTCCAAATTTTTTCTAATCTAATAAAATAGCTTTAATGCCATCAACATCGTTTAAGTTGATGTAATCATCCGTACCATTATTGTATTTGACTCTGTACCCGTCTAAGAGTGGAAAAAAAAAATTGGTTTCTTATGTAAATACAGGTCACTGCTATGAGTTTCTCAAAAATTATGAAGCGCTACGTGAAGATTTCTTATAAACGGATTTTTTATATAAAACTATCTCCAGGGTTTGTGTAGCAGACAATTAGTTAGGGACTAGTAGATTATTTATAATTTTTATTCTAACTTCACGTTCTTTTAACGTGTATTTTAGGTTTTTAGCGAGTTTTATGCTATTATTGATTTCCTAAGAGCAGGAGGGTTAGAATTTTTATTTTAATAAGCATCCCACTCCGTTTATTAGATAGTCACTAAAAAAAATAATTTATTTAAAGAAGTTAAAAATTTATTTATGATACACAAATCATGACATAACCAAAAAAAAAGATGACGTCACATGATGTTTGTGTTTTTGCAATTTATCACTTGGTGGGAGATATATAAACATCCGTGCTAAATGCATTATCATGGATCAATCTAAGATAAAATCGTTAATCCAGTCTAGAAAAATACTGAAAACATGCTAATCCAGGCTAGATATATGAAACAGGAAGAAAAACTTAACGGAAGATTACCGAAAGAATTAGTTGAATACGACCCCCCGACAAAATAGTAAACAAGAGTTAAAGTAAGCATAGCTGATAATCACTGTGGAGGAGGGATTTTTGAGAAAAGCTTCAGCCCTTGTAGCCTGAAGTTATGATCAAATATCCCTCCACCATAGCGATTATTTGCTCTTATTTAGACCAAGAGTCAACAATCCAGCAATTGAATAGCACGTGAACAAATCGATAGAGGTAACCACAGTGGGCTTGTTCAAAGTCCGTAATACGTTCATTCATTTTATAAACCTGGCAGCGTTTAGAATAAGAACAAAATCACTATTATTAGTGTGCAGTAATAATAGTGACAGCAGTAGAGTTCGAAACACCAACTGCTCTCAATAGGAAGGTAGGGGTTAAATGTGTATAAGCGAACGCTATAACAAGGTACACACACCTTACCATCGGACTGGCAGAGCGTTAGAGCGGAAATCCAGAGGTCGCCGGTTCAAATCCGACTCAGTCCATTATTATTTCTGCACACTCGAAGAGATCCGCCAAAAACTTGTAATTCATATACTTATACTCCATATTAAATTAAAACTCAAAACACCCTTGTCCCTCTTGTAACGCCATCAAATGTAGTAAGGCGACATCTGTAGTAAACGCAAGCCGGACATCACCAGTGGAGGAGCGTTTTTAAAGTAAATCCTCCGCAAGTATGTCCGGCAGTTACTTTAGGAGCATTAACTTTATTGATCCATCCGCAAAAGTTTATGCTCGCGAAATTGTTCGCAATTTTCAAAATTTTCCCAGTTTCTTCTATGTACTTTAGTCTTGAATCGTATCACCCTAAAGACGATATTTT
>JAULBZ010000328.1:0-33566 GCA_032360805.1 Neoturris breviconis
AATTTGCCTGTTATTCCATTATTAGATAAACTACCAAGAGACCATGAAATCAATGGCATTGGGTTACCGGAAGCATTTATTGTGAGGACAGTATCCATTTCCATTATTCTTATTGATGTTGGAATCATTCCGCCAAACTCTGGTTTCCCTGCATATAAAAGCATGATGATAACATCCTACCAGCTTCTTTTGACCAAAAGGGAGACTTATTCATATGAATAGTCATTCACCCTCACCATGAACATTATATGTCACCTGATTACTTTAATAAATCACTGGATGATGTGTTTCTTTTTATGCTTACTTATTTTTCAAAATATTTGAAAATATCTGATGCAATATTCGAAGGAAAAATAACAATTTATAACCAAATCTTAAGTTTGCAAATTATGATCTGGCATGTTGCTTCTTAATTTGTGATTTATATTTTACATTTAATTTATTTTTTACAAATATATATTATTAATAAATGTTATGATATAGATAAACTTCCTCCTGTTTAACTCTGTTTATGCACACTTGTTAGACTCCCAGTATGAGCCTCATTTTTCTCTCAACCCATAAAATATATTGAAAAAATAAACCAATCAACATGGTTAAAATCTTTGGATTTCATCAGTATCCCTTAGAATATCATGACGCATGTGTTGTATAACATTAAATCCAGGGAATACCAACTACTGAAAATTCAACAAGTGTGTATATGGCGAGATATTAAGGTCAATAAAAATGTGCTCTTCATTATAAACGCAGTAACTTACAACTTACGCTATGTAAAAATAATGATAGATAAATCCATTGAGCAGAATTGCTTGTTCTCATTATGCATAGTTTCTTTTAAATATTTATATTAAGGTTTCCCCACTCGGCGAGTGTATTGAATGTATTCTTCATTAACTGCTTTCTTGTAGTTAAGATTTATAATAATCTATTAATTTTGGAAAGTAATGGAGAAAGGTATATATTGTTAAATTTTATAAAAGATAATTAAAAGGTTTATCATTTTCAGCAATCGGAAAATCAAAATAAACTCGTAATTATGCTAATTCAGTACAATCCGTACATTTTTATAGATTTTATGACTTTATAATAATGCTTTTTTGCTGAATTAGCGTAAAAATGAAAATGATAACCCTTCTAATTAAATTTTAAAATACAACAATTTAAATGTTTGACAGATATTACCCATCCAGCCCTGATTGGCTTTCTGGACTTTTATTGGTTTTTAGCCTATGACGTCCTATTTCGTAAGCAGTGACTTAATTTTTGGACAATTTTTTTTTTATATTTAAATTCTTCTTAAAAAGTTAGATCAGGAAAGTAATATTTTCAAAAAGCAAAAATGAAGCTTTCCTAAAGAATATTGACATTAAAAAACAGTACATTTTGCTGCCAAAAGTGCGCCTTAACATTGTTGAGTACTCCATTTTCCTATCTTTAAATTCGTTGTCATTTAATAAACCTGTTCGTAGATATTGTCAGTCTTGTTACATGTATATGGAATGAAATATGATACCAGGTCACATATAGACGCCCATCATAAATAATTAAATCGATGACATGCTAAATTATATCATTTTATCAAGATAAACATGTTTATTATTAGAAATAGATGTTTAGTGGTTAACAGTTTCAGACAATTGCTGAGCATCTCAGAATAAAAGACACATTTACAAAGATATGGATAGTTCATTAGTAGTTACTATTAATTACTACTATAAGTTTGCCAATACTCTTTTAATACAATATGATTGTGGTTCTAAAACACACATCTTTACTTTAAACTTCAAACCTTTGCAAAATTCTTAACAATGTTTCACTGTTTCAATGTTTCAGAGTCTTGAGTTAACAAAATTGGAAAATGTTTTACTGAAAATTCTCAACTATTGTCTAGAATACAAGTGAAGCCTTTCCAGATGATAGCACCACTTTTAGCAGATAAATTTAAGAAAACTCTGAAAATTATTACATTGAATACTGATGTTTAGTTTCAAACTAGGGTCTTATTGAAAATGTATATATGTCTTACATATGCTACGTGCTTTTAGTGTTTGAAGAAACCATGCTTTCTAGAAACACATAAATCAAAATATGACATAACACACAGTTTCTATCATCTGTTACAACTAACAATAAGTAGATAATAGATAAAACAATTAATTAGACAAATCAAATGCAATACTTTTTTAAAATAAACTACTCCCTTTCCCGCTTAAAAAAATACGCCCATTATGATTTCAAAAGTAAAAAGTTTTATTTGGAATACTTATTATTATTGGAAGTTGAAGACAATTTCTATGATGATGCTTCCTTCAAATCCTTCTAAATTTAAATCTTCCAAACTTAAAACACATTTGACCCATTATTCAAGTAATTAAAATTTAATGATGCTAATATTGACATACTGTATGTGAAAGAAAGATAAAAACTAACCCGGTTAACCTTGTTTTCTTTATCCTTTTTCATGTGATTGGTCCTATTTTTTACCGTTGCTGTAATTCTGGATAGAGAGGGAGGCATGACCTAAACAACTTTACACGGAGTAGATAGATCTTCCAAAGTTGTGTTTCAAGATTTTCACCTAATGGTGGATTTCAACAGGGAACGCAGTTAAAAATCAATACAGAAAAATGTCCGAAATTCTTTGACATAATTTTTTCCTCCAGATATGACAAAACTTTGCAGAAATACCTCATTAAACATTTTAAGATGGGAATCGTGTCTAAATTTAATCAGTCTTTCTAAACTTTGTATTTGCTTCTAAACGGCTAATTTTGACTGGAAATAGTGCAACAAGTTTTGCTTTATTTTTCCAACTTCGATTTGGCCGATAAATCAAAGAAAAACTGAAAACCGGGGGTTAAACAATTTCAACGTGCAGGAGTGCATGGTTATGTTACCACTACAGTTAAAACTTTATACGTGGTTGAGATGACCATCATTTAGTATTAACGGTTCTGGCGTAACAAAGTTGCAGAATTACCTTTCAGGAGGTATATTTTATCTTTCTTTTTTTTTCATTATCCCCGGATTTTACAAAAATATTATTATATTATATTATATTATTAAAATATTATTTTAGCCCTGTTTTTTATGAAAACAACTTTGTCACGCTGAAAATGGTAAACTGTCATTACTACCGATTAAAAAAACCAAGAACCACTTTGCAAGGTTGTAGCATAACAATGCACCAAAATATTACATACAACAACTACATAAGGAGTTCATGGTTTATTGAGCTATCATCAAGCCGACATTTTCAAAATTTTGTGAAGGATTTTATATTCTTATGACATTAAGGGTGGTAAATATTTATAGTCAAATTATGAGTACAAAGGGTGTTAGAAGCTACAAGCACAAGGAAAACTATTTTTCTCACACAGATACACCAAATAAAGCACCAGACAGGGGTACAGAAAATTTCAGTTCATTTTATAAAAAAAATGTTTTTGAGTCAAAATATTTTTGCAAAAATCATATTCAGTATAGCAACAAGACCATGAATTTTTTTCCTTATGACTTTGTCAAAATTTGAAACGCTAGGTTATTCGGTAGATATTTGGTAGATATCTAGGTATTTGCAGATAATGTAGATCTACGGTTTTTGAGGATACCGTTCCTGTGAACTCTGAGTATGTTCTAACACATCAACAAAAGAGAAATAATATTGCAGAAAGTCCAAGGTTTTCGAAATTACTTGTACTTTCATATGGAAATGTAGTTGTAGCAAATCATAGCAATATATCTAGGATGACCGACATAACAAGCGTTTTTCAATCCAAAAGATATTCAATATTTTTTAGGTAACTCAACATCTGACTGATCTGTATGCTGTTTCTAATAGGGACATGATCAGAGAGCAGCCACATATAGCAACATACAGTTCTGCTAACTTTCTAAAAAAAATGTTGAAAAAAGTGCCATAGTTTTTTTCTTCATTTTTTATAGCTTTCGTCAAGCTCAATAACTTACATTTGACATCTTATTGTTTGTTTTTATCTATTTTCTGACAGATTATTGTTTGCCCCTTCCAAAATGGGGTCATGTTTTATCCTAATAGTATCCGATCAAAATCTATAAAGTTTTTTTATGAAACTTCCAAAAATATAGTGCACAGTCTAAAGGTTAAGCACACATTAAATAATTTAAAGTATTAACTGTGGTGCTTGAGCTCTTTAACTCTTCAAGTTTTGGGATGTTATTTATTCCAAATGTGCAAAAATCTAACGTCAGCTTGCTTGCCGAAAACACTAAAATTGATCCTGCCAAGTATTGATGGACTCACAATGTACTATCACTTCAGGTTTTATTTAAAGGAGAACTAACGACAAGAAATTACATACACTTTTTTGTAGGTAAAAACGTTCCATTGTAGTCAAACATACACAAAATAAAAAAATATTTGCATAATCTCAATAATATAGCCTTAGGGGGCTTTAATTGCCCTGTTCTTGTCCATGTTTATCGCCATTTCCGGCCACAGTTTCTTAAGATCAAATGTTTACAATATATCCTTGTGACAACATTTTGCGAGCTAATAATTCAAAAATGTCTGGTAAAAGCAATGACTCAATCAAAGTGAATTAGCGTTGATGACTTTTATTGTTCAAGTGATTCTAACCAACAAACCAGAATACACAGAGTCTGAGCTGAAAGAACTCCTAGCAGTGAAAGTCTCGTCTGATAACTTTGATGATGAAGATGTTGATGAACTTGACTTGAGTAGAATGGAGAGAAGAATCTGTACTGGTGTAGATGCAATAACCATTGCGTTATATTAGATACAGTAATTGAATGTAAATGCTGCAGGGAGTATGAAAAGTTACTGCGCTCCAAACTCAAAAATATTGACTGTATTTAATGAAGCATTCCAAGCATTATGCTTTAAAAAAACTGTCCTTGAGACGGCATACATCTTGCATCGAGGAAGAAATAGAATCTTCAAAGAATTCGATGCAAGGTCTAATAACTAATGTATTCTTACTTTTATGTGTATACTGTTCATATTTTCACTGTTTTTTTGTTATAAAAACTTTTTTTCTTGAGGATATGTTTACACATACTTAGGATAAGTCTTGGTTTACATTTAATCAAGCGAAACATAGGCATCAATTATTATACCCATACAATTATCATACCCACGACCTCAGCGCATAAACGTGTGGGATCGCTTATAT
The DNA here is from genome assembly GCA_032360805.1 of Neoturris breviconis. Taxonomy (NCBI): domain Eukaryota; kingdom Metazoa; phylum Cnidaria; class Hydrozoa; order Anthoathecata; family Pandeidae; genus Neoturris; species Neoturris breviconis. The sequence continues at coordinate 5,178 of JAULBZ010000328.1, forward strand.
GTTTATATATTTTACTTCGCGAAATAACGTCAGAAAAAATTGATATGGAACAGGATTACTCATAAAAAGTTTACTCAAATGGTGAGGGCGAGTGATCTTCTATGTCAATTTTTAGCCAAACCAAGTAATATTGCAAAGAAAAACAGAGCAATATTTCAGATAATTATGAATAATTTAAGATCAACTTTTCATACCGTCGTTACTTCTCCTTTAAATAAATAAACTAGATCTTGGAATAGTAATTCTTTATGTTCTGAACTACGGATCAAATCTTAGATTAAGATAATTATGGTAACATTAGAAAATATTTAGTGTGGTGAAAATCTACAAACATTAATACTTTTATTTGAGTCAATGAGGATACACTCCAATAGCAAATGGTTTAGAGTAAATGAACCCTCAACAAAATCATAGGATGCAATATCAATAAAATTTGCAAGTGCATCAGTTTTATTGATAGAGGAAAAGAAGTGATTGAGAGAATAAATCTAGAGGTAGATGAGGCCTTTGACTCAGTAAATTTTTCCAATGAGTGTCTAATATTTTTTTATCTTGTTTTATGGTAAAAAATAGAACCAAAGGACACAAAAATTGAAGTTAGTAAAATCCCCAAAATTGATTCGGAAAAATATGTTCCACAAATATTCCTTCCTGCAAAACTTTATAGGTTTATAGTATATTGATATTTAGGTTTTGTGATAAAGTGACATAAGAAATATAAATTTAATATCACTTACCTTTAATTTCAACGATGAACAGTGATGAACGATCAACAGTGGTAGAATCATCTATATTTTCAAATCTAACGAACATGGTAAAATTACGCTTATCGCTATATTTTAGATTGTTTATTGTCAAAGTAGCTATGCCAGATTGTTTTGGATTTGCAAAATCATCAGGATTGTATGTTATATTTATTCTATTTCTAAACCCTTCTTCTTTAGATGTCACTGTGGCACCCAGTGAAGGTGCTCCTTCAACAACTGCTACATTTCCTGGTAAATGAATTTTAAATATTGAAATCTTCTCATTGGTGTCAGATTCTATTTTCCATTTAAGATGAATTGAAGAATGATAAGTACCAACAACTTCATTATTTCCATCTAATGGTTTAACTATTCCACATGATACTAAAGCAGAAACACAAAATTATCTGTCGCATTTACTTAAATAAACACACAGCCTATACATAAACTCTTTCCATGAATAAATGCCCCTATGGAAATCTTATTTACTAAAATGCCACTAGTTAGGAATAAAAATAATTTTTTGATGATTATTAATCAATAGTGGAATTTTGGAACTTCTCTTATGTGGTAACTTCCTACATTCGAATCTGTTTCGTAATGGATTCAGATCTTGAGGAGCCCAAATAAGTACACATTTGCGCTTTGTGGGGATGACAATGATGATACCAATACTATAATAAAGTTTAAAATGAGAAGATGGGCTGGGGGTTTATTTAAAAAAATCCAGCATTCTAATCTCAGTTTGGTTGAAAATTAATTTGAAAATCAATAGAGAAATTAAAGTATTGCTCACAAAATGCCACATGATAAACTTTAATTACATTTTAAGAAACATCAATTTATTTAATCTAATAACAATTACAAAATTAAATTCTAGTAAGCCAATTGGAAGAAATAAGTCAATACTTTACAAGATGCAATATGATAAACAATGATACTTGCTGAGAATACTCTTGCAATCATATTCATACTTTCTTATTAATTTTTATAACTAAAAGTAATAGAACATTAACAATACAGTCAACAATCAAAATTTCTAACTAACAGCATACATAAAGGAATACATGATCATTATTAAAATTTCCAATAACGCTGGATGAAAAGCAACTATGAAAGTATTTTACATAGAATAGGTTCAGCTTATGTATTACAATTTCAGGTTTCATTCCAAGCTGAAGCTGTTCATACTGGAGGCTATTTAATATGAGTAATACATTTGAAATAACATAAAACTTTGATATAGAATGCGAAATGCGAGAAGAAAACAAAATTAACATAATCAGATTACACAATATATATTAGATTCTGAATTACATAATATAAGGACATTATTTTCGGGTGCTAAATATGGTTAACTTTGCATAAAAAAACCTTTTTGTGAGTTAGGTAAATGATCAAAAAATATTAAAAACGGAGACGCCAGATTGAAAAAATTATGACGTCCCATGACCAAAATATGACGTCATAAATTTTTAAAATTTTAATTCTTCATTTTATGTTTGAATTGAGTGCACCATTGGAAAGAGCTTAAGAAGCTGTTCATGAAAATAGTATTATACTTACGATTTTGATGTACCATTCTCAATATATTAACGATTCAAATATTGAAAAATTGCTGAGTTAGCAGATAAAATTTTGAAATAAAATATATTTAGAATGGTAAATGCAATTTGAATGTATTATACCAACTTTTCAAGCTCTTTCCAACGGTGTATTCAGTTCAAGAATACAATGATTTAAAATTTCATATTTTGGTCATGTAACGTCATATTTGTTCCAATCCGGCGTTTCCATTTTTAGTGGGATTTTTATATTCTACCTGATCCACATAAACGTTTTTTATACAAAGTTAACCATATTTAGCAACCGAAAAAAAAAGTCCTGAACTACATTGAGAAAGAATTAACTGAAGTGGTTACAATTACATGGATCATAAACCTTTGCTCATACAGTGCCACTAGCATAACCATTTATACGTAATAGTTCATTGGATAAATATCACTCTAGAATTTGGTATTATCTATAATACCAATAATACTGAATTTGTGCCAATTTGTCCTAAAAGAGAACCTTTAGGTCATTAAAGTTAAGTGGACAAAGCATGTACATTTATATCAACCAAAAGAACCTAAATTTACAGCTCCACCAATTTCTAGGTTACACCATAGATACACCTAGGGGCATTTTCATACATAAATCTTTTTGTTTTGACACCATTAAACCTGACTTTACATCTGATATAATTTTATCTGCCTAATTGTTGAGATAATTTCAAGGCGGTAGCACTACAGGAACATGGTTTAATAAAAAAGTGGGATGCTGACACATTGTGCAGTTTATTCAAATTTAGGAAACCCACAATGAACTGCAGCTTTACAAAAAGAGAGGAAATATCATTGTCAAAAGAAAATCCGTAAATGTAGTGAGCTTGCGAGTTCATTTATCAATTTAGGCCACAATCCATGCACTCTATTTGTCATACTGTAGTGCACCTCTTAGATCTAAATGAAATTTTCACAAAATGTAGACTTTTACTCCCCTGAAACAAATTCAGAACGTTCCCACAACACAAACCTGCCATTTTTGAGAAATACCCCTTTTTTCAGGGGAAATTTACATGCCTTTCAATAAGCTTTCGGACTTGATTGTGTAAAAAATAACAAAATATGAAATGGATTATTAAGCCTGATCGAGCAAGTTCTACAAAATAGATTTAAGGTAAATAAGCAAAGTCAGCATAATAATTAAACATAAAATTGGCATTAGACAAAGACACCAACAAATTAAATTTTATATAATATCATACATTTTCCAAATGTTACTGGTGATCCGAAGTGCTTTGTATAAACTATGTACAAAACATGTATTCCTTGATGTAATGAGTAGCTTAAACTGAAACATATCATCAGTCAGCACCAGTTTATTACAATCAATGTTATAAATACTCTATAGATGTACAACAAAAATCGAGAGAGCTTGAGTTTAAGAAAAGAAAGGACATCGATAAAAATGATTGCTTAAGCAAAAAGAGGAGCTCAATCAGGCTGCAGTCATCAACTGCAACTTCAACTAGTCATTCTACTACTTTTACTATGGCAATGAATTTGTCTAATGGCCCATTCGTTTCTACACATTTTATTTATCCTTTTCAACTTATGCACGCAACTGTTCATTCGTTTCATACATTTGTAGCTGAAAAAGATGAAATATACCTTTTTCATACAGGTCTGGAGGTAGTTCAAATTTTTTCAACTTTCTTAGCCATCTTTAATCCGCGGTCCTGCATACCGGATTTGTTTAGCTCATAACAACTTAAGCAGTAGCATGAATGTGACCACAACTGTAAAACAAATGTCGATAATTTGCAGAACAAGTTTTCAGCATGCGCTATATTTGTTATGCTTTTGTTTTGAAGAAGCTCAATTCCCCAAAATTCTGAGAAATTCATCGCCGCTATTGTCTCAATGCACCATTGTTTTGGTATTTCAACTTTTCGTCATTCGTTTCAGGATGAGTTAAGACATCTTTTTCAACTTTTTCAGAAACGAATGCACCGTAAGCCGTCTTATATGTCTTATATCCAGTAGCTTTCAAGACAAGATTATGACCACAAGAATGATTTATAAATTGACTGATTAATTTTGGAAAGTAATGGAGAGAAATATAATTGTTAAATGTTACTCTGTTTTTTTGTCATTATATTTGTAATGACCATGTTATATAATAAACCTGTTGGAAGACACTGTTTTTGTCAGTCTTGTTACATTTATATGGAATGAAATATTTTATAGATGCCCATCATAAATAATTAGGTCTATGACATGCTAAACTATATCATTTCATTAAGATAACTATTTTGTTTACTATTAGAAAAATATGGTTAGTTCTAATGGTTTAACTGTTCCACATGATACTAAAGATAAAACATCATGTTATTTAGTCCAAGTTACAAAATCCAAATAAAAAAATAAATTCCAGAAAACCAACAACAACATGTAATAAAGACAAAAAAACAATACTTACAAAAAGCAACATGATAAATAATAATGCATGCTAAAAATGCTGCTGCAATCATTTTTATATGTAATTAAGATATGGCAAATCCATGTTGAATAAAATAAATAAGAAAAATATCTCAGTTCATGGTTTATTGAGCTGTCATTAAGCCAACTAGATAGTCCGCGAATTGATATCTCACAATACTTAAGGCATTGGTCAAGGTTTTGGAACATTTTGTGAAGGACTTATTAGTAGCACAGTGTTTTTATATTCTTATGACATAAAGAGTGGCGAATTGCTTTAGTCAGATTATGAATACAAAAGGTGTTAACAGCAAAACTACAAGTGCAAGACAGGGATCAAGTAGTCAAGAAAAATCTCTTTTTTCAAATTAAGAACTCTATCTTATATTTGATGTTACTAATACTGATTTTAATCATCATAACACTTACACAAACAGATACTCAAACATGCACCAGATATAGAAAATCAAAGTCTCTTTAGTGTTACTAAACACTATGTTTTTAAATTAAAATATTTTTTTGTTGCAAAAATCAGTAACAAGAGTAAATTATGCTGGATCAATATCTCTATATGTTTAGGTAAATACTGCATATTCATTATAGCAACAAGACCATGAATTATTTCCTTATAAATTTGTCAAAATTTAAAATGCTAGGTTGATCTATCAATTTATAAACAAAACTAGGATTTCAACCAACATTTTCATCTTCCCACACTGAGCCACTGACCTTAAATTATTACCTGAGTCATCACATACTTTAGATTATATTATATGGTGATAGTTTTTGCAATATTTTGCAAATTCTAAACAATTTTAAATACAGAGATATAAACAGACAGAATATCAGTTTGCATAAACTATGCCTCATTTGAATGGAGATCTTTGCCCTGCTCTTTTGAATTTTGGCAATATGAGCATTGTAGATATAGGCATTATATACTATAAGTTTGGAAAGAAACAACAAACTATGCTACCTTCAACTCTAACTATTGAGATATCACTTGATATTACTTTTCCAAGATAAGTATGATCACCTTTCTTTCTAAATACAACTTCTATGGTAAGATTGTACTTGTTTTCATATTTAAGATTATATATTGTCAACATAGTTACACCGGAATGTTTTGAATCAGTAGAATCATCAGGATTATATGTAATATTGTATGTAACATTAACATTAAATGCCACTGGTGAATAAATATCAAACCAGTATGTTCATTCAATTCTGATTCAAGTTTGCATTGAAGATTGAAGATTTAAAAATACCGACAACTTCTTTATTTCCATCTAATGGTTTAACTGTTCCACATGATACTAAAGATAAAACATCATGTTATTTAGTCCAAGTTACAAAATCCAAATAAAAAAATAAATTCCAGAAAACCAACAACAACATGTAATAAAGACAAAAAAACAATACTTACAAAAAGCAACATGATAAATAATAATGCATGCTAAAAATGCTGCTGCAATCATTTTTATATGTAATTATTAATATTCTTATGACTAGAAAAAAAAAGGTAAACCTAAATAACCGAAACTCATTTATTCTTTTTTATTACCACTATATGATAAAACAATTATACAGTAATATTCATTCAATAATGATCTATATGGTTATGCGTTTACTTAAATACACATACTGGAGATGAAAATGTTAGTTATTAGGCTTTTGTTTCTCTTAAATGAATAGCAAATTTACATCAGAAAAAGTATATTTGATTGTTGACTTTGTATTCCATCAATATATGTCCTATTTCTTTGCTTACTTAACCTTATACATGCTGGGCTATTTTCTTTAAAAACTGTACTTTTTTAGAATTTTGATTAAAAGAGTTCTACAAAAGCTTTTTTCATTCTGTTTGCAGTTTTAGGTACGTATTTAAATGTTCTTTCGCATAGTTCCAGAGTTTTTAGTGAAACTGTTGGAAACTACCAAACTTTTAAAAATCTGAAAAAGGGTTAGTCACATGACTAAACTTATCAGAATTATTTATCTTGTGATTTTAATTAACTTCACCAAGTTTCATAACATTAGCATTACTTTAATAAAAGTTATGGTAAAATGATGATATCAATTTTTACATAGGATTCCCCACATAATAATAGGTGGGTTCAGGTTATGACCCATATTTTTTGATCTACTGGAGTTATGATGTTTAAATTTCAACAGTATGTGTCAAATATATTTATATTAAAACTAGGTAAGCATTATTTCTTTCGTGGTTTAGAAGTTACTATAAAAAATGTGGTAGGGGCATAGAATCTTTCCTCCAGCATGTATGGGTTAAGGTATCCTAATTCCATGCTTATTGAAATTAGTTTTAAAACTAATTTACATACGCAAAACATTACCTTTAACTTTTACATTATTATTATTATTACTACAGAAATTTATCATTTCTCATGTAAGGATGACAGTGCTAATCTAAGCGCTGGCTCTAAGGGACACAGAGACTTCTGGTACTGCATAGAAAGTTTGCATGAAGTGACTTAAATTGAAGGTGATGCATAAAAATGTGTTAAAATACAGAACTAAAGGAAACTGACATTTTTAATGGTGAATATTGTACTTCTGGACTCCAAGTCATGTAGTTTTGATTGTATTAATTATGATGACATCATCAAGGCATATTTTAGTCTAAAAAAAATTCAGAATGTTTTTCAATGCAAAAATATGAGAAAAACAAAATTGAAAAAATGATCTCTAATTTGTAAATTTTAAAACGATCCTAACTAAATTATAGAAAAAGTTCCAAAATTTCCAGTAATAGTTTATTCAGAAGTTATTTTACCAAGTACAAGAAGAATAACCCCGATCTGTGCATGCTGACAAAAAGGTGATTCCCCCAGTTTTAGCTGACTTGAGAAAATTCAGAATTGGAAAACACAATGATCACATTGTGTGGAAGATATGTTTACAGGTATGAATTCTCTACCCGAAGAAAAGGACTTATCTTTTGAAGTCATGAATTTTCTGGCCAAAGACCTATCAGAAATCCATAGTCAATTGGCTGTAGTAGCTAGAAACCTGTAGTAAGAGGGCAAAAACTGCTATGATTGAAGTGTGTTTTTTAAGTCTCACCCACACATGATTACTGATGGCTTCTCTTGGGTCAATGCAGGGAACACTTGTCTCAATTGCTGTTTGAGAAGGTTTATAGATGATCATTATTTGAACTTAGCAAAAACATCCATAAAATAGAAGAGGAGAAAAATAATTTTGCTAGATATTGGTTAAAAAATGTGTTACGTTGGTATTTATCATGATTTTTTAAGGTGAGTAGATCGACCAAATTGTGTCAATAAGAAATATTTCCCAATTTACTGACCCAACAATATTTTTTATAAAAACTTCCAAACAACTGTAGCGTTGATGAAACTTACCTAGTTTTAATATAAATCTATTTGACACATACTGGCTACATTTACACACCATACCTCTAGCAGATCAAAATATACGGGTCATAACCTGAAACCACCTATTTTCAAGCTGGAAATCCTAGGGAAATAATCAATATCATTATTTTACCATAGCTAAATTTTAGCACTGAGGTCTTTTAATTTGCGAGAATAAACACAGACAAATACTCTAAATTTAAAAATGAGAAAAATAAATTCTACAAGAAAACTACAAAATTTAATTCCTGCTAATTTAATTGTATAGAGTTTTAATCAATTTATTTAGTTCTTTAAAACTGCAATTAGTATTTATTGACATGGTAAAATAGGTCATTGTGATAATGATCTTAAAAATTTGTTTGTAAGTAGAAGATTATGCAAATAAATGCATCACTTTGTTCCTGGCTAATAACACCTAATTCTTAAATATTCTAATGATAATATAATATAATAAAGTTTGTTATATAATATAATAAAGTTTGTTATAAAACAAAATCGTAATATAAAAATAACTCTGCAGTGAGACTGTTCGTCAAGGTGCAAAAAACAAAAGTTATCTGAAAAGAATTCCCACTGTCCACAAATTCTAAATAAAACACTGTTATAGATTTGTGATTTGATAATTGCACAATAGATGAATTGAATATGTCCAACAAAATACACAATGAAAAGGCTGGCTTTCTCACAGTGTAGATATTAAAAAACATGAGTAATATTAAGTGTCTGATTTGAGCAACGCATATTCATGCAACTTGAGTTTTAATTTTAAGTTCCATAAGGATAAGAATCGTGTGGAATAGTATGAAATTTTAAAGTCACATCAAGGAAACATTCCATTATGACTTATAAAAAAAATGAATAAAATAAATAATTATAGAAATATAGACATATCTATTTTATTAAGCATAAAAATTCTCATCAAGAAAATATTTCTTTAATGCAAATGAATAATATTCATGAACACTAACTTGTAAATAGATAATTAAATACAAATAAATATATAATATACATAATATATACATAAAATAAATTATTATAGAAATAATAGATAATATCTCTTTGGCTATCAACAAACCATTTAAAAAGCAGTGTTTGAAATAAGAAAAAATAATCACTTGTGGACGAGCAATTTGTGAGTATTGCTTCAGGCTAGAAAGCTCAACGACGTTAAGGCGCATTTTTGGCAGCAAAATGTACTATTCTTTAATGTCAAAATTCTTTAGGATAGCTTTATTTTCGCTTCATGAGAGTTTCACTTTCCTAATCTAACATTTTGAGAGGAAATTAAATATGACAAATATTTTGGCCAAAAATTAAGTCATTGCTTACGAAATATGACGTCATAGGCGAAAAAACAATAAAAATCCAGAAAAAAACAACAAAAACCAATCAGGGCTGGATGGGTGTTATCTGTCAAACATTTAAACTTCTGCATTTTAAAAGTCAATTAGAAGGTTTATCATTATCAGCCGTCGGATACGTCAAAATAAACTTCTAATTATGCTAATTCAGCAAAATCTGAACATTTTTATAGATTTTATGATGTCATAGTGATGCTTTTCTGCTGAATTAGCGTAATTGTGCTTATTTCAAATACTGATTAATTGAATATGTCCAACAAAATAAACAATGAAAAGGCTGGCTTTCTCACAGTATTAAAATAATGTAAATATGAGTACAATTAAGTGCTTTGAGCAATACATATACATGCAACTTGAGTTTTAATTTTAAAAGATAACTTCCATAAGGATAAAAATCTTGTGGAACAGTACAAAATGTTAAGGTCACAAGAAGGAAACATTCCATTGATGTAGTTGAATGGCTTATAAAATAAATAAAATAAATAAGTAATTATAGAAATAATAGACATATCTCTTTAAGCATAAGAATTCTCATCAAGTATTTCTTTAACGCAGATAAATAATATTCATGAGAACTAACTCGTAAATAAATAATTAAATACAAATAAATATATATATAGAATATAATATTAGAATATAATAAATAATTATAGAAATATAGACATATCTCTTTCATTAAGCATAAGAACTCTCATCAAGAAAGTATTTCGTTAATGCAGATAACATAATATTTATGAACACTAACTTGTAAATAAATAATTAAATACAAATAAATATTATATACATAAAATAAATTATTATAGAAACATAGATAACATCTCTTTGGCTATCAACAAACCACTTAAATAAAGCAGTGTTTGAAATAAGAGCAAATAATCACTTGTGAAGGAGCGATTTGTGAGCATTGCTTCAAACTAGAAAGCCTAAAACAATGCTCAAAATCCCTCCTCCACAGTGATTATTTGTGCTTATTTCAAACACTAATAAAGTAACCATTAAAATAACATTTTGAAAACATTATTTTTAAAACTGAAATCAAAGTCTTGATAACTCACTAAAATAAAGAAAATGTGCATGTTATTGTAACTAGAATCAATAGTTATGTATTGCTGCTTTTATCAAAATAGTTAAGTTTGATTTCCACAAGGCGATTTTGTGGAAATATTTGCCAGCGAATTCACTAAAATGATTTTAGCAAGGCGAATATTATTGCACGAAAATGAGCTCAGTTTTAGCTATAGTTTTCAGTCTTAAGCTCATAGTACTCATAGAGTGCTCCTTTGTAGGTAGTATAAGGTAGTACCTTTTATACCCCCTTGTATCAAATGTGATAGTTATTGGTTTCTAATTGGTAACTATCATATTTCGTGCTGTCCTAAAAAAGAACTTTGGAGAAAGGCCTCCCTAACTTATTTACTACATACATTGTAAACAAAGAGAAATAAATAAATAAACATTTTGATCTAGATCATCCTTACCTTTCCAACTTCAATGAGTCTTCCTGTTTTCCTAAACACAACAATATCATTGATAATATTATACATTGTCAGAGATTATTAATAAAATATTTGACAGGTAATGAATGAAACCAAATAAAACCATGAAACGTAACTTGTGTACAATAGAAGCATATAATATTTAAATGGAAATTGTGACTATTTTGTAAATTATAAGAACATTAGTCTAATCCCTCTGTAGCTTTTGATGTTAAAACTTAAAAATCAAAAAGGCGACAAAAGATTAAGATTTTCCTGTAATTAATTTGCTGCTTACAGCACTACTTCATATTCAAGGCAAAACACATGCTGCAAAATAAATTAGGCAAAGAAATCCGAGATCATCGGATTTCCCATTATTTAAAATGTAGATTTAGCTTCTGAACAAGTTAAATAGCACAACAATGATATGGATCCTAACCCTAAGGTTGTGTTTCATAATTATCATTAGTTTTTACCTTACTAGAGAAAAATATAAGAAATAATAATGGTTCCAATTCGTGTAGTTGTTCGAGTGATATTTATAGTTTCACAACATTTATCATGCTAAAGCTCGCATGTAGATAAATCTTTCATTTTAGATTACTATGAAAGGTTTAGGTCGTGCCTTTTAGGTTGACTATTTTATGGGATTCAACAAGAGTACACATTGAGAATGTTTAGTACATCCACATCCAGATCGGCGTGAAAACATATTTCAAGCATAAACAAGAATAAAAATAAGTTTTTTTACCACCTGTCAAAAATTAGGTTGCTCTTTAGCAATCAAATCATCCAAAGTTACCTTCAAAATGTTACCAGATAAAGAATAGGAAAGTTCTATATCAATAAGTAATTAGTTGAGATGTCTGCAAATAGGAGTATTTAACCCACCCATTCACCCTGGTTAAATATATAATTCAAGTTAAATAAAACAACCCTATAATAAAACTTACTTTTACAACGACGACTCAAAATTATTACTACCAGAATAACAACAATGACCAATAGAACACCGATAGTAATTCCAGCTATTTGTCCACCATTTAGACGGATAGCATTTGATTCTAAAGTTGGTAGAGTTTTTGTAGGTGGAACTAAAGAGAGAGTATTTTGATTATATGCACTCATGAAAATAACAACTATAAGCCATGATATTTGCTCCTATTTTGAACACTGACCAACTAAATGACAAATAATAGTCAAATAATCATTCTTCTATTGTGATACTTGCTCTTATTTCATGCAACATTGAAAATGTTTCTAGAACATTGCTGCGAACTTTAAAGATTTTTTACAATTTATTCAACTTTACCAGAACAACTAATGGACTGTGGAATTGCATATCATTATTTGTTCATAGGAATGCCCATCATTTGGGGTCCCAGCCAGAAGAATTACTCATCAGTGTTCATTATTCCTTTCCAGCTTATATTTCCGAACTTTTTCATGCAAATAAAAATTGAAAATAATGAGCAAAACTTCAATAAAAGAATGAATGATGATCTCACTCTCATTTCATTTTTAAAGAAAAACATTACTATGAATGAATAATCAAGTGCATATGACCTAGCAAAATGGAAAGAGTAGTGGAGAGAAGAACCCTGAGGAACCTATTATGTGCCAGGATTTACATGATGCTACGCTGAAGCTGTTTTATTAATATGTGATTAGCGTTAAGTTGAATATGCAATTTGTCTCTCAACTTAATAAGCTGGTTAAAAACAACTTTCAGATGACATAGTAGAGTTAGATTGACAAGTTCAAATGTGGCAAAATTTTATCTAAAACTTTGAAGTATTTGTATAATACAAAATATATGCAAAATACTAAAGAAAAATAGAGATCTCTTGCCATCTTATTTTTACACAAAACAAAATACAAGTTTGGTATTTCATATCCCTTCCAAGAGAACAAGTAAATATAATCATTAATTTGTAAATTCAACAACACATCATTCCGATAGTCCACCATAAATTACACAGGGTTTGAAAATATTGTGATGAAAAACAATAAACCAATGAATTGCCACAACATATTTAATAAAAACAGCTCTAATTGGTTATGCAAGCATGTATTATACTCGTATAACAATGAAATACCTTACTTACCTTTAATTTCTATTATGGATATATTACTTGATAATTCTTGAGATTGACGAGAGCCTATAGTTTGAAATCTAACATATATTGTAAAATTATGTTTGTCTTCATAATAAAGATTGTTTATTGTCAAGATAGCTACACCAGATTGTGTTGGATTTTCAGTATCATCAGGGTTGTATGTAACGTTCAATCTTGTTTTGAACTCATCATCTTCTTTATAAGTAACTGTTGAACCTATAGCGGGATATTCACCAACTGCTATATCATTGGGTAAATAAATATCAAATGATTTAAACCTTTCATTAATTTCAGGTTCAATTTTCCATTTGATAGCAATTGAAGATTTATAAACACCAACAACTTTATTCTTTCCATCAAATGGCTTAACTGTTCCACATGATACTAAAGAAGAAACAAATAATGATTTTTGTATCAAAAGATTTCTTGAGAAAATATTTACTGCTGTTGATGTTATTCCGGATGTGCCTAAGAAAAGGATCTTGGTTGTATTACCGTATTTAGGTACTGGGTCTCTTTAAGCCAAGACTAGTTTAATCTCTCTTTCAGAAGTCACTGCCTTTCTGTGACTTACAAGTCACTTTTAAATCCTCTGTTCAGTTAGGTAACTTATTTTGTTTAATAGATCAGCTCCCTAAGTCCTTACTTCTTGGTGTTGTATATAAATTCTCACGCGGTGCTGCAACACTACCTATATTGGCAAAACAATATGGCACCTAAAAGTAAGAGCATTAGAGCATCTTGAAATTTCACCATTAACAGGTAAGAGAGTCAGAGTAAGCACTCATCAAAATAGTGCAGTTGGTCACCATTTGTTACTAACCAATCAAGTGTCATTATTTCGCAACTTTAATACTCTTACTTCAGATGCCACTAAATTATGTTTTAGAAATTAAGGAGAGCTTGTGTATTCAAAAAGACAAACCTAATTTAAATAAGAACATCTCATCTGCTCTATTGTATTTATCTAACTGACAAAGTATTGTATCATAAAAAAATTGTATCTATAACTTCGGGAATTATTCTAATATAAACACGAAATTTGTAAAAAGATATTTTATCATAATGGATATGTGATAATGGTTCCATTTAACCCGATTTGGCCAGGGGGTGGCACATTTTCTTGCTGACATCAGCAAAAAAGTTACATGTTTATTGTTCTAATAATGGCAGAAATAGAAAGTACTTGTGCCAGAAAATCAATAGTTACTGAGAAAAATAGAGGGCTTTTTACTCCCTCCCCCACCCGCCAGGCCAAATAAGGGAATATAAAAGGCCCAGGCCAAATAGGGTTAAGCCAAAAACTTATAATAAAAAAATCATGTCACTTTAACATTTAATTTTTCATACTTTTTGACATGCTTCTTCAAAAAAAAAACTTGTTTTATTTAATCTAACCGCAGCAACAAAACAAAAATTTAATCCCCTTCTGGGAAACCAATATAACATGCAGTGAATGAATAAACGACGTTTGGAAATCCTGAGTTAATATAATTTCCGAGTAAAATAATTCGGAAATTTTAATTGAAATAAAATTTCCGAGTTATCTCAAAACTTCTTCAAAACTTCTTTTAGAAGTATTTATTTTGAATATTTGATATTTATGAAGCAAATAGACTAGCTACTAAAACGCCAAACTTCAAACACCAAAAGTTAAAAAACTCGGAAATTATATTTATGCTTAAATTACCAAGTTACGAAAACTTAGTTAACTCGGGTTTTGATGTCATATTCGTAACTCGGGCTCCGTAACTTGGGTTTCTTAACTTGGGATTTCCAAACCTCTGGAAAAATGAATACTTACAAAATGCAACATGATAAATGATGATGTTTATTGAAAATGCTCCTGCGATCACGTTCATATTTAATTCTTAATTTATTTTTAACTAAAAAAAAAATTAAAAGTAATTTTAATATATCGTTCCACAATATATAACATATAATGCTTTGATTATACATTGAACATATCATGAGTGTTTCCCTTCTATGTTAATTTAATAAACCAGTAAAACATTTAGAAGTAAAGTATTAAAGTATTAAGCTTAAGCACAGATCAAATGCCTTTAAATAACATTATAACAGCTGAGAAGAAATTGTTAAGTGATGATAAGAAGGTAATATTTACGTCATTCCAAACAGGAGAATATGACTTGTATATGTTGCCGAACTTTCAATTTAATTTTTGTTAGAAGTCTTTACCATGATCTGAATATGAATTCTTCGGGCTATACATGTGCCCACGGAAATTTCAAAGGCTCATAACTTTTTTTCTACAAAAGCTTTTGACTCGAAATTTCAAGACTTTTCCTAAAATTTATTCTAGTTTTTAAAAACCAAACGGTAATATCTTTTTTTTCAAAATTTTAAAATTTTACTGTTAAATTGTTGTCTAGAACTGCTATAATGTTTTGTGATGTCATAATACCTCATAATTAATTACCATGTATAATTTAAAGACCAGATATTAGACAATTTACAGACCACAGTATATTTTGGATTTTCCATGGGAAAATGTTGGTAAATATTTTACACTATTCACCGTCTTTCCTTTTATCTATTATTTAGGAATCATTTTTATATAATTATGGTAATTACCAGAATTAACAGTTTCTTTGAAAATATAGGTGATTTAGAAACCTGATCAAAGTATAGATTAAAAAGTATAGATTAAAAAGCCCATGGTTAATAGGGTTAAACTAAAGAAGAGAAGAAATGCACAAACAAATAATCCCGAGATAAGGAGAATACAATTATCTTTTCGTTCTTATTTACTTAACATGAAAAAGATAATAATCATCTCAAAACAAAGGCTAATGCTGAAGTCACAGATAATTATTTGTTGACTTAAAGGTTCTATCTCATAGCCAGCAAACAGTTCTCCCAACAACAAAAAATCTTTAAATTTAATTTATTTATTTAAATATTAGCAAGTTGTACTTAGGTTTTATAAAACAAGAAACATGGAAGAAGTCATATATGCGCATATAGATAGTTTCCAATCATGACCAATATGCTCAAGATAAAAAATGGTTATAAATCCATGAAAAGTCAGAACTCTTTTGGAAATGATTCATGTGGGTTAAAACAGGACAAATACAGGGAAGGATGAAAGAAATATGTACCATCAGATAAGTACTGAGATTTTCCAATCACATTGTTTGTATCGAGCTAATATTTCTATCAAAACAAAAATATAAATTTTTGTACAGTGTTGAGAAATTTCTGTACAGTGTCGATCCCTGAAATTTCTTAAAGCTAATATAATACAAATTAGGAAAATATATTGAACACATATAAAAATATTACAAAATGTTTAAACATATCTCATTAAAATAATAGAATAGAAAATAATTATGTAGAATAAAAATAATACATGAATCACAAACCGAAATCAACATTTATCATAAAAATGAATGAATATAACATATTCATTTTTTTCTTTTTTTAAAAATAATAACTTTGTATGAGAAGGGAGAGAAAATGACTAATGGCTAAAAAACTATTTCATGCATAAATCTGTAAGATCAACTTTTTTAAAGATGGCATACTCTAAAATGAATGTCTTCTCATCCATCAAATATTTAAAACCATAAATAGTATTCAGGTCATACGTCCTAAAAATATATATTATATAAAAAGTATAAAAACAATTTCTATCTCAACAAAAAATACATTATTACAATTAAAAAGTGCAGAAGAGTGATTTTTAGCCTAAAGCAATGCTAGAAAATCCCTCCTCTACAGTGAATATTTTTGCTTATTTCAAACACTGTTAGAATATACCATGATGTATCTATCATATACCTTGATTACAGGGTTATTTCTTGATGTAATATATATTTCTCTAAAGATGCGCAATGAAAAAATATATTAATGTCAATTCTTCAATAACTCATGGATGTAAGGTGATTGTTAAAAATTTAGTAAACCCAAAAAGAAAAGTGTAGAAATAGATGAAAAAAGGAGAAGTATATTTTGACAGAAAGTTTTTCTGGCAGAAACTGATGTAAAAAAGGCTTACGCTAAAATATGAATAACACAGAAAAATTTCAAATAAACTAAACACCACCTATAGTCTTGCTTCCTGATGGCAAACCTTTACCTTGGCAGGTATTGCATATATGTCAGTTTTAGGTGTAGTCGTATCTTTAGCTGAAAAGAAACAAAGAAAAACAATTATGTATTTCTAATACAGGTGATAAAATATCCACAATTTGAGTAAGTATCTGTTAACCCTAAGAACTGAGCTTTGTTGAGGCAGAAAGAAATGGGCATCTGGAATGGCTAATGCTAATTTCATGAAGTTTAGTATGATTATGGACCATCATCTAAGGAACAATTTAATTATTTTAAAAAATGTTCTAGATTTGCAAATCATATTTTTCAGTTCTGATTACGAATATTGCGAATATTGCGAGCTAATTCACATATTTAACATACCTTACAGGTTTTTAAAATATTTGAATAGAAAGAGGGTCAAATACCCTGAAAACCTAAACAGAAACCAGCATATATTTGAAAAATCAAAGAAAACTCAATGGTCACACTTATAGTTTTAGAAGTATTACTACTCAAGATCTTTATGGGTCTCTCATAACCATACCAAAACGCAGTACCTAAAGGTCTTGTATTCTACTAAACCCCTAAAGCTTCTGTGACAAAACTTTTAAAGGTTTTCTGGTATTACCGTAAAAGCTTTACACAAAACTAATACAAGTCTTTTCAACCAAACCCTATTAAGTTTTCTATGATTCCAGCAAAGGTTTTGTACAAAACGGTCTTGCCCAAAAAAAATTTAAAATGTTCAGAAAAATTGCAACAGTCTTGCATAAAACTGATATTTGTATTACAAGAAACCTCATCCGGTCTCACTTTAAACCTATGTATGTACTTTGCTACACTATAAAAGGTCTTCGCATTTGACACCATATAGAAATTACAGAATTTGAGCATAGTTACATATAAATATTATAACATTAAATCTTTTTTATTGTTTTCTTTTTTTGTATTAATATAGATACATAAAAGCTGCAAAAAATAGTTAGTAAGTAGGTTTAAATGTACCTCTTTCACACTTTTGACGCAGTCGCCAACTAAAAGTTGTAAGCATGTGCATTACTTTCAACGTTCATTGCATCACGAAGTAAGTATCTACATAAGCAAACTTAAGGAATGTTTTTTTTATATATTCTTGCTTTAGCATGCTAGTGGCACACAACTTAAACATTGTTACAATGACAGCTACGTATGTAAACAACTCATGAGTTTCTGGTTAGTTTGTTGGTAATATTAGCTACAGCACACTAAATATGAAATCTATTTGATCTGTAAAGTATGTTCATTTGTTATTGAGATCTTTTTGGGTACGATTTTATGTGGCATGTTGTTGTTATCATTAAGCGCATATTTAAATTTGTACTTGTTCTTGCATATTGCTCGTATCATGCTTAATAATGTTACCCGATCTTGTCCTGCTCTATACAATCCTGCTTTGTCAATAATGTGGCTATGCAGTGAGGTTATATAATTATTCTTAACGAAATACACATTGTGAATCACATTAATACATTATTCATCTTTATTTGTTCTGGCATATCACTGATGCTTTTTAACGTCACTCAATCTTGTCATGCTCTGTATACCATAAACTTGACAATAATGTAACTACGAAGTTATATTTTTCACTGTGATGCTAAGAATTTGTTAAACTAATTGTAAACTCGTTTCACTCAAAATCAAAATTATATAAAAAATAATATCATATTATATAAAAATAATAAAAAAACGTTATTCTTATGGAAGAGTCAGATAAGTTAAATCAAAGTTAAAGAATACTTTACTTACCATCCAAATAAATATTTTCCTTCATACACTTCGGTAGAATAGAACTACACAGACACACACACATATTCTTCCCACAGACATAATTTTCTGTTCACCTTATATAATTCACAACCATTTTTAACTGTCATATTTCAAAATCGACCAATCATATGCAAAAGATATAATTCTAGCCAATTATATAGCTAACAAAAATAGATTCCCAAGGGTGTCATGATTATTAACATGCTGTCAATAGTGTGCAGCATAAGAAAAAAAGTTAAGGTTTCCTTCAATACCCTAAAAGGTTTCTGCAATACCCTGAAAGGTATCCTGTAAGAACTTTCAAAATATCGTAATATCATTTCGATCTAAAACTCATAAAGGTGTCACAAGAATATTAAAAAGGTTTTATACGAAACCTTTTTTCAAAATAAATTTATAATCAATTCGATACTGTAAAGGTTTTGTAGAAAACTACAAAAAGTTTCTCTTAAGACTTTCTTTAATGAAATATTGACAATTATCTAAGATCACAAAAGGTTTTATAGGAAACTTTTAAGCTATTGTGTAACACCTGTAGAGAACGATTCTATAAAAGAACCATAAAGATCTTGTGTAATACTTCTAAAACTATCTGTATATGTAACAAAAACTTTCCATTATGACTTTGTTCA
This sequence comes from Neoturris breviconis, assembly GCA_032360805.1. Lineage (NCBI taxonomy): Eukaryota > Metazoa > Cnidaria > Hydrozoa > Anthoathecata > Pandeidae > Neoturris > Neoturris breviconis. The sequence goes on from JAULBZ010000328.1 coordinate 24,809, forward strand.
CCATATAAGTAGTAAGTGGAAAGGTCTTATGTTCCAATTACTTACTTCTTATGTCGTTTGAAGAAACAAATATGCTTTTACCATAGAATTTTGTTTTATGTGGTTTCACAATTAGCTTTTATCTCAACTTTCTTGTTAAAAATAGCTTAGAAATTTGGCCCAAAAGATGTGAAATAGAATTATGTGAAATTTCAAGAAGTTTTAAATCACTTGCATTAGTGGAAAAAGGTTATCGGAAAATACCTTAGGAGGGAATCCGCACCCCCAAGCCTCAGTCCTATTACATTAGGGTTAACTCTATTCAGGCCTGTCATACCTTTTTCTATAACTTCTATAAAATTTTGTGATTTTTCCTACAATTTATCTAGGATAATTAAAAAAAAAGTTTTAGTAACTATTTTTATTTTTGCTTGAAAATGTTTTGACAGCTTTTTTGGGCCAAAATATTTTTCACTTAAAAAACGTTTTTGGCACCACCTGTTTCGCCTTGATGACACCATCATAAGTAATGAAATAAATAATATGTGTATTATGAGTTGACCTAACGTTCTGGAAAGTTTTTAATACTACAGCATAGAATCATCAGAAGTTATGGAAAAGGACACTTTGCACGTTAAAAGGGTACCATATTTGAATAATATTATTTACTTTTGACATTTCTTAAACCGGTGGCACTAAATTGCATCTTGAACAGAAGATAACAATTTCAATTTTAAAAAAATCTAAAACCTTAAATCCAACAATGTGTGGATAGAAGCGTTAACAAAAAGTGAAGCTTTAAACCAATAAAACGAGCTCGGAAACATGGACACATAAGCTTCTCACTTGAGCATGGTAATGTGACTTGGAGCAACTGAGTTCGACACTGTTCTACTGTTACCAAACAATTGTTTGATATATGGTACAGATTTATACACTTGATATCCTTCCAAAAAGAAAAACAAAAGGAATATAAATGGTAAACACAATAAATCAACACTTACACTTTCGTTTATAAACACACCATGTAATAAAGATGGTGAGCAGCACAAATATAACAGCAACCACAACTGCAATAATCTCTACCACGTTCGTAGTAGAAGAATCTAAAATAAATATTGATTTTAAAGCAAATAACATGTTCAAAAATTGGTTCTATCTATGACATATTACTACATAATACCAGTATATTACCTTGATGAATCATGAGATAACCTTAATTATAGAGAAAGGACAAGGCATGCATATATTGCACTGTTTTATATGCAGCACTCTGCCTAATTACCGGTACAACTAAACAATTTAATACTTTAAGTGTATGAAGTTCTTACAGGATTGATTTTCAGACGTCTACTTGAATTAATACAGTTTAAATTTATCGCATGATGTAAGTAAGTAAGCAATAATGTCACAAATCTATGGAAAAGAAATATAAAAAGGCTAAAGTTTTATATATTTGACAGATACCATTGATTTTCAGACCCTCTTCATTTATTTTGGATCATTTAATTTTCAGAGACACTTACATGTCCAGAAATCAGTCTCATAAGAAATTTTATACACTTATTAAGGTACATCAAACACTCTAAAACCCTCACCTTCTTTAATAGGGGTTATATATATCAGCTTTACTTTAGCACTTTCGTTTCCTTTTATCCCATTATAAATAGCCTGTACTGTAACATATGTATCAAATATTTGAGAGCAAGCCACAAATCTTGTTTTTGTTGTAGTGAAGTTCTCCATGCCACATACATTACTTTGTATAACTCTATGAGTCATTGAGCATTTGCCAATATTTTCTTTTACCCATGTAACAACTCGACAATTTCCCTCCTTGTGGACTTTAATGTTAAATATATCAGAAGGTTGAACTAAAAGTAAGAGAATCATTTTTACATTTTGCTTTCTATAACATACTTATTGAGGAAAAGAAAATATTCTTACATGTAATGTTCAATTTGACAATACGTTTTTCTGTGTTTCCGTTATATCCAGTAGCTTCTAAGATGAGATCGTGACCACAAGATGAACGATCAATGTTTAGTTGGTTCAAGTTGTATCTGTATGTTGAAGTATTTGCATTTATCAATTCGCCTGTTACTCCATAACCAGATAACCTACCAAGAGACCATGAAATCAATGGCATTGGATTACCGGAAGCAGTTAATATCAAAGAAGTTTTCTGCTCTACTACTATTATTGATGTCGGGGTCATTTCTCCAAATTTTGGTTTACCTAAAAGCATATTAATATTATCATATCAGATACAATCATCTTCATATATATACATTATTCAAATCTTGATTTGATAGGATTGGGATTTTTTGAGGTTTCCATAGATAATAACTTCATAAAACTTTCATCGCTTTTGAATGCAATTTTAATTTGAAAATACCCCATTATCTTTACTATCTTGTTCTACGTCTAAGGTAAAAAAACGTATGTCACCGATACTCTTAGTCGAGCATCAATAAACGACAGTACACCAGAAATACCTACAGATGAATTCAACACATATGTTTACTCCATAATCTCAAATATGCCAATGAAAGATTCTAGACTACAACAGTTCCAGCAAGAGATTGCCAATGATGAAACCTTAACAGCCCTGCCACAAAAAATTCAATATTGCTGCCCAAATCAATGCACAGAAGTTAATTCTATAATCATATTTCAACTTTTGTGATGAACTCTCTCTCTCTCAAGAAAGGACTAGTGCTTAAAAGAAATTCCATGATATTACCATCGCCCATGCGTAAAAAAATGACAAAAGTATGTCACACTGGTCACACTAGTCACCATGGTATCACGAAGATGAAAGCCAAAGATTGTTCCATATCTATTAGCCTGGTATAGACAGTTTCATGTGACAAATTCATGTGGCTTCATCCAGGAATACTGCAACAAACAACCAAGCATAACTTTACTACCTCATAAAATTCCATTAGTTCCTTGGTCCAAAGGTGGCACTGATCTCTTCCATCTATTCAAAAAGATTCATCATCATAGACTATGCCACTGACATTTTGATATTGTAAAAGTGTTTGGCATATGATAGAACATTGTATTAGCTTCAAGGAATTCTAAACAGAACTTAAATATGTTGCCCCCAACTTGAGATTTATTATATTAAAGAATTCAGAAAAAACTCCTTATAACAGCCTATTCTGAGAGACATCACTACAGAATGATGACGTCAGCAAAAATATTTTAAGTGGTAGTGAACATTCTGCCCCCGTGGCACCAGGGGCTTCAAAAAAGCTCAGCCCAGATAGGGTTAAAGAATAAAAATCACATGTAATAAATTATTTTTCATTTATTTTTAAGTGCCTATTTCACTAAGCCTTTTTTCAAAATATTCTCAAGAATATTATTTATTCGGTGTTTCAATAGAATGATCTTAGCAATATTCGTTTGATTTAATTTTAAAAACAGTTGAGTTTGTTATTAAAAAAAAATGTTTAACCAATTAGAAAAAATAATGCAAGTATTATTTAATGCTCAAAATAATGTTACACGCAAAAAACTCTCGAAATAATATTATTTTGAAAAAGGCTTAGTGAAAAGGCGCTTTAGAAATTGTTTTTACTTTTAGTTTTTATAGAACTAATATTCCTGTTGAGCCCAACTCAAACATGTAATTTTTTATTATTTTGTTTGAACTATTGTCCAATAAAATATAGAAAGAAAGTTTCCACACATCAAGAGTAAACCTTAGAAAAAGTATTGATAATATTTCTTTTGTGGACATAATAACTGAGATTCAAAATTTAGGAACAAGTGTCAGAATCATGCCTTAAATACAGTGAGTGCAATGTAAAATTCAACATCCTGGGATTTCCACATACCAAGGTCAATAAACATGGGTCCTAAGTTATCAGTCCTGTTATTTGCCATGTATGAAGCATGATAGAGATAGATCTAATGAGCAGAACCATTTCTTCTGACTATGATAGATTCTTTTGAATATATATATTCTTTCAACTATGTGTGTGTGTATTTTATAATTCCTCCTTTTCTTGCAATAAAACTAATGATTGTCCACATACTTTAGATAATGCACAGAAACTATTTCGGAAATATGTTGCAAAGCAAAAACTACTTAACATTATTTATTTGCACAATTGCCCAAAGATTTTCAAATATATCCTGGTCATTTAGCTTGATAATTACCCCATACTATTGGCACAGATAGAACCTTAGTATTCATAAACTATACTACACATGTAGGAGATGTACAATGTCCAACTATAATTTATTCGAGACGCCAAACAATATCTTACTTTCAATTCTAACTATGGATATACCACTTGAGACTACTTTCCCAGGATCAAAAGGATCATTATTCTTTACAAATGTAACATATATTGTAAAATTGTACTTGTCCCTATAGTTTAGTTTGCTTATAGTCAGGATAACTAGACCAGAATGTTCTATGTCGTTGAGATCATCAGAAACAGATGTAATATTTAATCTGTTTTTAAGTTCTCCTTTATAAGTAACTTTTGTTGAAATACTAGCTGATAGAAACCCCAGACCAACTTGAACATTTTCTTTGAAATAAATGCTAAAACGATTTATGTGTTCATTTGATTCAGCAGATACAATTTTCCATCTGATATGAATTGACGATTTATAAACACCAGTAACTTCATTATTTCCATCTAATGGTCTAACTGTTCCACAAGATACTAAAGAAACAAACGTGAAGTTATTCATTATAATCGTGATCACAAAATTAATATAAAATTCTAGAAAAAAAAAACTATCAACGAAGAAATAAAATCAATATATACTTACAAAATGCAACATGATAAACAATGAAACATGCCGAAAATGCTCTTGCAATTACATTCATTTTTCAATCATTAATATTTTTTTAACTGGAACAAAAACAGTATATGAATGTACTAAGGCAAAACTCATTTTTATTCTAAATTTTGTAACGACTGATTAAACCATGACACAGAAGTATTCATTAGATAAATAGTGAGCTAAATAGTTTCTATTTCAGGCTTCTATTTCACTTTAGTTAAGCACAATATGAATCCAAAGAGACTATATCCATAATAATAGGGAGATCTGAGTACTCATTTATGCAAAAACATATTTAAAATTGTCATGTTTTTGTAAATGTTCTCATCAAATCTCAGAGTGTTATCCTTTATATAATAATAATACTCAAATATGGATTTCTGTGAGATTGTAAGCCTATTTATACAAAAATCCTCTCAAAAATCTGGATAATTAGACCTGTCATTTTCTACACCAACCGAAAATGATGTTCAAACTTATTCCATCAGAATCTGTTCATTTCCAGTTTTAGGTCTGTCTGATTGTTGACTTTGTAGTCCACCGATAACTTCTATTTCTTTATGATTTATCATCGCATAGAGGAAAGATTTATCTTTCATTTGATGAGAGGCAAGGAGGTGTCAGTGGAGGGATGATGACTTAATCTATTCAGTAAAAAGACTACAAACTTGCAAATAGATGATTTGGGAGAAGGAACTAAATCAGGATGACCCCTAATCTTTAACAACAATTGCTATGATTAATTACAAGACCTATACATGGGATAAGGTAATATATGCCACAACTTTAAACTAAAAACACATAAATCAGAAATATAAATGAAATGTTTCCATCACCAATAACATTATTATAGTGTAATTTATCAATGGTCATTTGATAGTATTTGGTTTATCTACAATGCAAACTATTAGCTTTGGAAATATTATTAAGCCATTTAATACAGTAGCCATTAAACAACATTTTCAAAACTGAATTTGAAGTATTGATAGCTCACTGAAATAAGGAAAATCTTTATGTTATTGTCACTAGATTAAATCCAAGTATTACTGACTTTATTAGAGGAAAATTATCCCTATGGTTTACAACTATATCAGTTCTATAACATACCCAGCATTGGCAAAATATAATCAAATACTGATAAAAAAAACAATTTTGTGTGAAGCACAAATGAAATATAAATATCTCATGTTACTGCTGGTTATATGCATTGTAAAAAACAAAAACGAAAAAAAAACCTTTATTGTAGAATTATAATATCTTTACTCTTCCAACTTAAATGACTTAACTTAACCTACATACAACATAGCAACTACTGCAGAAATTGCATATTGGCTGAAGCTAAAACATAGGCTCTGGATTCTGGAATCAGGACAAGAGCAACACCAAGAATGACAACATTCTAGAAACGCAAAACTTCTAGCTAAGAAAATATATTAAGTTATGAAGCATAAGAATCAATGAAATGAAATTATAATTATGTTTTAAATATTTTTTCAACGACAACTTAAAAATATCACTACTATAATAGCAACAATAACCAATAGAACACTAATATATGTTACAATTACCTCTCCAATGTTCAGATGATTAACATATGATTCCATCATTCAGGTTTAGCTAAAGAGAGAATATTTCATTATCAGCAAGTTTATTTGTATATGATATCTTTTTTATTTTGTATCAAAACATTTGTTGAGAGTCTACACCTGCCATTTCTATTGTACCTAAGAAAAAGATTCAATCAAAAGGTTTGGGAGAGGATAGATTCTTCCCCTCCTTAGACATTTTTGCACCTTCTAATCCGTATATTTAGGATTCTATGGTATATACCTACTCGTGTGAGTTATGGCAGTTTTCTGGTGAAAAAATATCTGTTCGCACTCTGGCTCGGTAATTTTCCTCAAGAAACGGTCATATTTTATGAAGACTTGTAAGTTGGATAATTGAATAATTGATGTTAAAATTTTACTTTCTGGTCCCACCACGTCAAAATATTGGATTTTGTCGGATATTTTGAAACTTTACAGGGAAATGGTGGCGGTAAAAATACTGCTATGCGGTAAAAACACTGCTATGGGTTTTCATTTTTCAGTTTTACCAGCTTTATATGGATGGATAAAAATACACTATTTTAAACAAAAATAGGTTACATTATCGCTAGTAGTGTAAACGAAAACCTGACATTTAGATACGTGCCATAACTCACCTGAGTAACACAGAACTAGAAACCACCTATATCAATATTACTATTATTAAATCGAAACTTTTCTCCAAAGCAAGTCCTAAATAACAATCTACATTTGGAATTGGAATTCGCAACTTTTTCCAATCACTACTTTGTGTTACGAAAATCATTTTTCATATTTATCACTTGGCAATTTCGTTTTCCTAGATCTTAAAAAAAAATCATATTCTTTCACCAGCCTACCAATCTGAGCTAAATTTGAACCTAGCATAAGAAAAAATTTCAAATACACACATTATACATAGTAATTATAGTAAAGTAAGAGAAAAATCAAAATTAAAGGTGTGGTATTGAAAGTAGCCCACAAAATCAAGTGAAAGTTAAACCTAAGCACATAAATATGATTTGGATACACACACTATACAGAGTCCCAATTAAATTTTTATTAAGATGATAGAGTTTCAGGTCAAATAAACAATCGGAACACAATTTTCAAGGTAAAATCATGTTAGATCACTGTGGAGGAGAATAGTGAAATTTCATTATCAAGGATAAATACACAAATTTTATAAGGCATTTTACATTTGTCATACACTCATTATAGTAATTAAATGTTTTACGACCCTAAAGTGGATACACATTAATAGGTATTTCAAAATTAAAAAAGGAAGCTTCCCAAATTCCAAATAGAGACTTATTCCTAAAATTCTAAAATTTATTTAAAAATAAATCTCTTATCATTACAAAATGATTTATGGTGAAAGTCTCATAGAAAATTAAAATGTCAAAAAATAGTCCCAAGTCTCTACTTCTCCCCTTATCATTGGGGTATGATATTGCTTAACCAAAATTTGAATGTGCTCAAATCCTCATAGAGAACAAAATTTCCAAGATAATTAATGCTTTACCAAAATTTGAATGTAAATCAAATGTTCAAATACTGGCACCTGATTAATTAACACTTCAGGGTTATGGTTTAATATCTAAAGCTTGCTGTTACCACTACGAAGTGATAGCAATAGCCTATCCAAACTTTTCTTTGATATGTTTGGAAATGTGCTCATAAGTTAACAAAACATAACAACAAACAAATTCTTGGCTTATTTAGAATTATTACACAACAATGCCACCCCTGTCAGATCATTTCTGTGCACTTTCAATTATACTAAATGTTACTTTGCGTGTTTTTATACAGGTGGTAGTTAATTTTTCAATTGAAGATTTATAAACACCAACAACTAGATTCTTTCCATCAAATGACTTACCTGTTCCACCTGATACTAAAGAAGAAACATCAAACTGTATCATCTAATCATTGTCACAAAATTAAAATTAATTCTGAGAAATCAAACATACAGTAAAGGAATAAATCAATACTTACAATATGCAACATGATAAATGAATTAATAAATGATGATGTTTCCTGCAAATACATTCATGTTATTATGGGACTGTTAAATATAAGTACATTACAACATGGTTTCTATTAGCAGTGACATTTAACTATTATATACATAACATTTAATAAAAGGTGGTTATCAACTTTTGTTAAAATTAAAAATAAAGATAATAAATATATGCAACAGAAGAATACATTTCCTAAAGTTAATTTTTCTAATTTGCAATGGGAATAATTAAATAGCATTACATATAAGAAAACTTTTATAGACCCTAAGTGCTTTATTCACATTATATATTTATTTCAAAATTGAAAAAGGAAGCTTTCTAAAATCAAAATATAGACTTCAATTCTTGAAATTGTAAAAATTATTCTTA
>JAULBZ010000329.1:0-33544 GCA_032360805.1 Neoturris breviconis
TGTTCAGTGTGTGTCACTTATCCATTTGACATAGAAATTGAAAATTTGACCAAAAAAGGTGATTATGTACCTTTAACCCTGCCTATGCTGGGGGGAGGGCGAATTTCGCCCCCTCCTACAACATTTTTTATAGTAACGTCTGAACCACGACAGTGATGATGCTGGAACTTACCCGGTTTTAATATAAATCTATTTGACAAATACTGCTCAAATTGGAACATCATACTTCCAGTAGATCAAAAGATATCGATATATTTCAGAACCTGAAACTATCTGTTTTTAAGTGGGAAATCCTATGTGAAAATCGATATCATTATTTTACCATAGTTTGTGTTAGTAATGGTAATGTTACGAAAGTTGATGAAGTTACTTAAAATCACAAAATAAATAATTGTGACAAGTTAAGTCATGTGACTAACCCGTTTTCTCCGGTTTTCCTGATTTTTATAAAATTTGATTCTTTTTGATTAAAATGTTGGTATTTTTCAACATTTTTACAATAATTGGAAAGAACATTTAAATACCCAAATAGAATGAAAAAAGCTTTTGTAAAACTCTTTTAATCAAAATTCTAAGAAAGTACAGTCTTACAGTCAAGAAAAAGAGTCATTTAAAATTAATTGTGATGACGTCATCCGAACATTGCTGACTCCAGCAAAAAAATATTTGATACTATTTTGTTTCTTTTGTGATAGACTATAACTCCACAAAGTTTCATCTTAATCTCAAGCCCAGCATGTATAGGTCCAAACGGCTGGTCTCAACTTTGACGTAGGCATCAACTAGCAACTATCGTATCAACTTGTCACCATAGTGGATGGGAGAGAAAGAATGACAAATGGACAGTTGGTATGAATAGAACTGCAACATGGTCACAGTGTTCCTAACATTGGTTGCATTGTGACCTTGGTGTTGTATGATAGGTGACTATCCTCATTCTCTATCGAGAAAGAGCAGATGGTAGGGAATAGGATCACAAAGATGCGAATAATTAGAAGTTTTAGGCTCTCTGCTCGAGAATGAGTGATCAAAGATTAAGGAGATGGAAGCTCTCGATCTCTGGCAACGCAAATATCAGCAACTTCCTCGTGAAGTGGTGCATTATATCTGCGACAGTCAGGTTCGGTTTGCATCACCAAGTGCACTTCATGGAAATCAATACATTGAGCTGCAGCAACACGGTTCTCCTCAAGTTCCACCTCAACCATGTATTTGTAGGCAGCAGCATAAAGGCTACATTTTATACTGGGGATTTAAATTGTGGTCAGAATTTCAGGTAAAAGACCTGCAGTGATACGATTTGCCTATGAAAAGCATTGGCTACTTCTGGATCGTAAATATATAATTGATTGACAAAAGGTGCTTGATTTGGTTGAGGATAAAGAGGTTCCACATTATGAAAGATCTGACCACAAATGCAAAGGCAAGGAGGACCAAAACCAGGAGGCTGTGGAAGAATCGTTGAGTCTATTAAATTAAAGGATAAGGTTGTTAAATTTGCAAATATTATATCATGAAAGATGTTGTTGACATTTGGTGTAGCAGTAGCAAAAATAGGTTGCAACTCTGGAGGGAGTTGGAAATTGTATGACATATTAATTTTGCCACCATGACAGCACTTAAAATGTTCATTGGGAAACAATAGAACACACCAGTAATTTAAAGGACATTCTTGATCAAGAGCACCTAAGTAATGAAAATGTGGCAATGTTAGATGATGATGTTTTAATGTTAAAAGCAATGCGAAAGGTGCCTATTATCGAACAATTGGTCTAACCATTGTGAAAAATAAGTGCAATTCTTATAAGAAAGGTTTGTAATTGAATGTCTTGATCATGAGGCAGCATAGCTTGAGGAAGTACTGAAGGTAAAACATTATTTTAAACAAGTGGAATTACATTGACTTGAGAAGAGTCTTGTTCAGCAGTTACGGAATGTAGTGGTAAGTCATTATTTGAATGTAAGTTTTTTTTAGGTAGAAAGTTTTCATGCAAAAGGCGTTCTACCGCCTGACCAACGTTGATTCCTGTCAGGAGAATTTTCAGAAATACTGGCAACAATGAAATGGAAATAACAACTTAGTCTAGCAAATTTTGCATGAAACCTCACCATATTTGCCTTGCAAAAGTTGGCCATAGGCAAAAGCGAGGACGCTCCAAATAGGTGCCTACTTTTTTCAAAGGTTTGATCTCGAGCTTTATGGTGGTCATGATAGTCATGAATTAAGCCAGACGAAGTGGGACCTTGCAACGATTGAATCTAAAGAGGAAACTGACATCAGATGGTACCAGAGGGATTTCTGCAGTAAGAACCCTTGTGCCTTTCGCAAAACCTATCAAAAGTTTAGTGTCTACAGAAGTTCAACGCAAGTGCTTGACAATTAGTCGAGTTCTATTGCAAATACCATCTCTGGAGATGAGCTTTAGAGCAACATCAATAGAGCTCCATCTTTAAGCTTCAATATGTGTGAAAGCCAACTCGTACGGCTGTTATCTTTCCTCTCCATTATCACACTCTACAACTTCAGCGCTCGAGTATAGAGTTTTCTAACCAGGGATGCACGCAAGATCATCATTGTTAATTGCCAAGAATTCAATAATAGTGTTTTTGAGGCACAATATAACTCTGGTAGAGTAATTAAAGAGTACCCCATTAAAGATGTCATCAAACATAGATTGAGTAAGGTTGTCCGCCAGACATTGATGGGAAATTTCAGCAGCATCATGGAAAGGTTGTTACAGTTTTATAGATAAATGTCCGCAAGTTTTAACAGCCAAGTCACTGACTACGAACATGGAATTCAGAATTGACAAAGTTTGACAAAGCCCACCACCAAAAAGAAAAGTATGTCCCTCAAATAGAACATCAGACGTTGTAATGACACGCATCAAACTTTCAATTGCTTTGAAAGCTGGAAGAGAAATTACTGAAGCTTCGTCAAGAATAAATATCCAACCATCGTAAAGTGCTGTTTTGAGGGAATCTGCATGCGCTTATCTCAGGACCTGGAACAGACAACTTTTAACAGCTGTGAATGATGCAACAGAGTCGCAGCATTGTCAGTACAGACGGTAGACTATACAACTCTTGAAAATGCATCAATGTATCATCTAACAGTAAAGAAGTAGCTATTTTCAGGAGTTAGATCCACTAAAATTGCATCACTACCAGGAGGTTTACATTGCCCTTCGCTTCGCTCACAGACCGAAACATATCTCACACCAATGAACATAGCAAACTTGGAATGTCTGTAGCCCATTCCTTCCTACCCCCGGTCGTAGGCCCTGAGAACTGCTTCGATGTCAATCAAAGCAGCTTGTTCAGAAAGCTAAATTGCAGTGTTTCTTTCATAATCCTAATGCTAATGGATTAAACATTACAGTGAATCAGAAGAAAAGCCAACATGTCTTGCAATTATAGGAAATACTAAATGAAATAAACAAAAGTATTTAAAAATACAGACCAGATTTCATATCTTACCGATCAGATTGTATATTTTACAGACCACAATACGTGTCGTAAGAGGTATTAATGACGTCATCAAATCAAAAATATTTATAGCAAAGTGTTTGCATTGAGTTTTTCTAATGTTTCACGCCATAAGTATTAGCGGTTTGAAAATAAAAGACCACAGACATTTTACAACATTTTACACTATTGATGACGTCATAGCAGGTGCCAGTCACGTCATCAAATCACAAAAAAATAATGTCGAACTGTTCATATTGATATTTTCTATAAATGTACCAAGTTTCATGTCATAAGTATCAGTGGTTTGGAAATAAACGTCACATTCATTTTAGAGGATTTTTTTTATTATTGATGACGTCATAGCAGGTATTAGTGACGTCATCAAGTCAATATTTTTGTGTCAAAGTGTTTGTATTGAGTTGTCTACCAAGTTTCATATCATAAGCATTAGCGGTTGGGAAAGAAATGGTCGCGGGCACTTTATGCCTCTCCCTCCCAGGGCTACACCAGCCAAAAATAGCCCAGTGTGAATAGGGTTAACACTTTTAAGGCCAGTGGCAGATTCCGCAACCACCCCACCCTGTCAAATTAATATTTATAACGTCTGAGCCACAAAGTCAATGGAACTGAAACTATTCGAATTTCCGTGCCATTCGTATTGCTAATCAAAATTTTAGACTTTTTCTCCAAGTTGAAATTTTGACTTTTTGCAAAAATTTCACTTTGTCTACAGTATTTTTGACCAGATTGTCTGAATTTCCAAATATCTCTGATTTCCGGACAACCAGAGACTATACGGAAGTTTTTTTTAAATTTTATTTTGCTGATTTTCATAATTTTGAGAATTCGGCATTTACGAAATGTGAAAATTTGGACCTCTAACAAAATAAAGACATTCTAGGGGGTCAGAAGCCCAGGAAAACGATTTTGTTTCATAAAAAATGTATAAATCAAGGGTCCTAAATGTGTATTTTGACCGGAAGTCGGATAAAACTATTTTTCATATAATCTTGGAAATCAAATTAGATGAAATGTTAAAAAAAGCCCGGCCTGAATAAGGTTAAGCCCCACTCCGCTCCCACCCCCTCCGCAACTTATGGGAAACACTCCTTTTGCTATTTCGTGATATCATGTTTAGGATTTCATCACAAGATACCATTTTTTCACAACATTTTTGCAAGTTATTTTAAAATAATAAATCATTTCTAAAAAGAAACAGAATCATTTTTCCAGCCTCCAAATTCTCTTGATTATTTCCGAAAATTATATAGAGAGAATCTCTGAAAACAGAAACAGAAAACTTTGGTCCTTATTTTCCCCTGAAGGAAACATTTACAATAGAGGTACCGTCTTTTGCGTTCCACCGAAACAAAGATAAGGTTTGTCCTAAATGCGCAGGAAACCAGTGCAGAAAGTTAAAACCCTTCATCATAATCCTGAAGAGAAGAATAAAAGTGCCAATGAAGGGAAAAAGGGAAAAGATAGAAAAAGTAGTGATGGAACAATATCAACGGAAGATCGTCGTTTCAGCAGCTAAAAAGGCTCGAAAAAGATTTAGCAAACCATGTTCTAACCTCCATAAATTCCTTGAGATATGGCACATAAAGTTCAGTTTTAAGTGCATGATAATAGTAGCAAAGTTAGTAGAACATAAACGCATCCATCATCTTGAATGCACGACAAAAATAACGTAGAAAAACTCTCCATTTCTTTCACCAAAAAGGTCCGTGGTAGTTGCAACACTGTTAGCCGAAAGCTTAGAACATTAGAACTAGAACTGTTCCCGCGTGTTTCCTAAGGTCACCAAAAAGTGAGCCTAATTAAGGTTTAGAGGAGCCTTCTTTTCTAACTGATTGACTGACGCAGAGAAATCCGTAGTTGTGAATTAACTATAAGATACTAGTTATGAGCCCCACCCCTCGCGGGGACCAATTCTATATTTCATAATATCATTTTTGGGATTGGCTAATGGTAACTTTGACACAAATAATGGTAGCCATTTGACACAATTTTTTTTTTTGCTAAGGTCAGCATTTTTTTGATGGCGTTATCAGAAAAACATGTATTCTTCAAAGTGCAATTGGAGCAGTTCTATTTTGTATCTTCGTATTTTCGTATTTTCAAGTTCTGTCCTTGGTTTTTGAATGCCAAGGGAATATATTTTAAAAAATCATCCTCTTTTTTAAAAATTTCAACCGAAACCAAGCGAAATTTCCCCGAAAACTCGAAAAAAAAATTGTTGTTATCCAAAATCGAAAACATCGGGAAAATCGGGATATTTAGGCCATAAAAAATAGTGGATAGAATTTAAATCACTAGTCTACGATCCAAATTAATAGTTAATTGCTTTATTTATACAAAAGTTATTCACGCTTTCGTTTTTATAGGAACTAACCCCAGAAAAGCTTATTTTCATTGAATTTCGACATATAGAATGCGATTACAAACGTTCTAGACACCATTCTTCGGTTGTATTTTTCGGATAATGGGAGCTAATGAATGTTTTCATGACATACTTTACGGGTTTTACAAAATTCGAACAGAAAGAGGGTCAAATAATCCCAAAAACCCCAGTAAAATCCCGAAATCGGAAATAAGTCGAGGAAATCGGAGAAAACGGAATGGTCATGAGACAAAAATTTAACGAATAATTTCCATCACCATAAGTAGTAATTGGAGAAAGTTACAAGCATCAATTTTAAATGCAACTTCAGTAATTCATAATTAGTTTTGAAGTGTTGCTCTAGGTGGTTTCAGAATATAGCCTTTATCTCAAAAGTCACCAAGTTTCAAGTTGATAGCATTAGTCCAAAAAAAAGAATAACCAGGTAGTTGTGGAACGATATTAATAAAACACCATCGTTATAGTAGCAACAAATGGCAACAAAAATAGCTCAGTAAACTTTCTTTTAATAGTTAAAAAAATAAATTTTGGAATTTAAAGTGACGTCGCTTTCAACATATGTAATGACTTCATTTAGAATTCTTGCGAACGAATTCACCAGAAGTCCGCCTTTAGTTACAACATTTATATTTGCGATTTTTACAGCACAATTAAACAGCACAATCAATACTAAATACGATCTTTCTTTAGAGTAGAGAGTAAATCATGATCTTTCTCTCTCCCTCTCTCTCTCCGAAGGGTTTATTTGTAAAAGTGATAATGCCTATTGCATTCCCCAAAGCAGGTACAAGCTGGAAAGGAAAACTAAAATCAAAGTTGTGTGGTGCAAATTTGCCACAAAAATGATTCACTAAATGATCTACCATAACCCTGACACAGCGCGAAAGATTACTGAATACAGATCCGTATAACTCCGTATTGGAACTGGGTATTACCCACTAGCATTTAGTAGTCTTTCGCGCTGTGTGATTTTACTTGTGCTATGACAGATAGTAAGTCCAGCCTTAAGGGAAAATGTTTAGTTGCATTTCTGAAGTAACATATGCACATCTACCATCTTGGATCGACGGAAGAGATAAAGCGGAATAACTTGTCGTAACCCCATCCCTTATATCCGTTCGTTCGTATCCGAAAAGGTAGTAAACGTTCAAGAAAAGCTAGACCTCATCCTGTTGGCACACGACATCGGATTATTGTTGAAACAATATGCGTTTCTTTTTATTAATTTTAGTACATTTTCCGAGTCTCAACGACTATCTCGTATATTTTCTATGCACGACTTTTTCCTTCTAAGGTTTTATAATATTTATTCCAGGTGGATTAAAAATATAGCCAATTTCCCATGATCTGCGTAACATAAAATAATGTAAGTTTTTATATCTAATAGGATTATGAAATTTGTCGGAATGTTCCTTGCGGATAATACTTGTTCAAAGTCAACTGTAAAAACGTCTCTACTGCAGACTTTGAATAAGTTTTTGCTCACTGCGTTTCAGACTTTTGATGTGTTTGTAGAAAGAACTTATCAAGATGTAGAATGCAAACTAGCTCTATAGGAGTTTCACTGGATCTCTGTTACAGAAAGAAAAAAAATTATTCCTCGTAACTTACTGTTTTTTATTGTGCAGACAAAAGTACCGGCACACGACGTATTATTATTTTATTCATAACTTCTAAACGACTTGAAATTTTGGGAATTTTCCTATAATTTTTCTAGGATCATTTTCAACAATTTTTTTTAGATAACTAGGGATAATTATCCCTTTAACTAGGGATAATTATCCCTTAACAACCAAATTTTTGACAGGTGGTAAAAAATTGTCTTCTTATTTTGGCGTGACAAACATTCTGACAAAATTTGGCGACCACTATTTTTTTTTGTTGCACTACCTGTTTGGTTCTGATGACAGTTGGTATTCACTGGGCATAAAATAAATTAATTCATGTGGCAAACTAAATAATTGTATGTATTAGTGGAGTTTATGTGCTTTGTCGACACATGACATCCAATTACCTTTAGACGTCAAAACGACGAAGTTGCTTAGACGACGTGGCATGATTGTTTTGTTTAATTTTACATAACATTTCCAATTGGCATACGACGTCGGATGAACGTCGATACAACGTAGTATAAAGTTTAGTTTGTGAACGCACACTATATTCAGTCATTGTAGAAGGAGGTTTCATACGATTAATCCCTTTATTTTAGCGTTGACAACGGCCACGTCATGAGATTATTTGGTACGCTAATCTTTATAAGATAATCATGACAAAACATAGTCTAAATTCAGAAAAATACCATGACGTCATCAATTATTCAAGTTGCTAAGTAAACAAAATGTATATCGTGATTTTACTGCGATATGTCCGGTTTAAAACAGCGCACCTTCGAGGGAATTATTAGAATGTTTTTGTTGTTAGTGAAAGTTACCTCTTATAATTAATTGCCAATAAGACAACAGAAGTGTCGAAAATGCGTAAGACTGACAGCCGATGTTTAAAATCAATGGCATACAGACGTCATTGAATTGTCTAAGCCCGGTTTCCATTCAGCCTATATTTCCGCACAGGCGGCTTTTTTCTGCTTGAAAGTTGAAAAGGTTCAACTTTCAAGCGTGCACGCCGAACTTTTCACCAATCAATTTTTTCAATTTTCAAATCCCGCGCAAATAAAACTGCCCGCGCGGAAAATTACGCTGAATAGAAACCGGTCTTAAAAAGTTTTTATTGTGCTGGTTAGACACGTTAGACACCGCACGTCATAATTATGAAGAAAGGAAAAATAACGAATAACAAATTTATTTGTGTAAAAGCCAGCAAAAATAATTAAGATATAAAAAGAAATGAAGAACGAATATGGTCATTCTGACGTAAAATTGTTGTTGTAGTGTATTTGATGATGTTTCTTCCTGAGAAGGCGGTATATCGGACATTCATGCGAGCATATTCGTTGCGAAATTTTGCTATTTAAACATCTTAGTAGATGACAATCAAAAAGAAACTAACTTTTATCATTTAAACTCATCTTAATCTTTGAAATAAGCTAATTGGCTATCCCTCTCAGCTCTTCCGACAGTTAACTACGATTATTTATATAAGAGGATTTAACTCGAATTAACTCGACGCACAGGTTATCATAGGCAGGGCTTGCATTATTATGTTATTCGTCTTTTTAAAACGACAAAAAATGAGAATTTAAAGGGTGAAAAATTTGGTGTCAAAATCAGTGAATAATTTTTTTGATGATCTTTACTTATGGTGGTACAAAAAATATTTTTTTAGGTGAATCAAAATTTGTCAGAATGTTTTTCAAGCAAAAAAAAAAAATAGGATTTTGGTTGCTAAGGGAAAATTATCCCTAGTTACCAAAAACAAAAATTCGAAATGATCCTAGATAAATTATAGGAAAAGTCCTCAAATTTTAGAAGTGTAATAGTCATTCGTTTAGAAGTTATTTAAAAAAGTATAGTAAAGGGGAACTTTGTGCCTCCCCACATCCTGAATAGGGTTAATTTAAGCATCGAATCGTGTCTGTCAATATACAATCAAATGCCTACACCTTGACATTTGTTATTAAGGTGCTAACCAAACAACACCTACAGATGGATAAGTATATGTGAGTACATCAAATGGCGCTGTCTCCACAATTTCTATCGAGGTGTTTCTGCGAGCATAGCAATTGGTGGTGCACGTACTAAACATTTCCAGTTTCACCAAATATTATTGAACAAATAAAAATATGACTCCGTAAATGAGCTATTCTTACGTAATCACAATTGTTCTGTAATCATCTTAAATAGTTTTATGTATTCCATTTCAGGTAAGAATTACTTTACTTTAAAACACCCTTTATAAAACAGTATTGGATTTAAGTCAAATAATAAGAAATGTAGAACTGAAAAGGTTTTTCTGTTGTTAGCCGTACTATTTGACTCCTTGAAACAAATAAGAAACTTGAATTCTAAAATATTGTGCAAAATTAAAAACATCAGCTCAAAACATCAGCTCAAAGGGTTCTTATAGAAAAGAAAACGTGTATCACAAAAACTAAAACTTCCAACAGCAATGCTATGCATATAAATTTATTATGTTGTGTAAAACAACGGTGGTTAGGCATATTTCAACTTTTATGAAAAAAGCTCAAAATCTCTGTTGCAGGGAGTATAAGACACATATTCTTTTTTAACCAATTGACGGAATGACGTCAACTGTCACGTTAATGTAGACATATCTTATTTCTTCAAATAAACGCCGCGTCGGCAATTTATAATTTTTTCTCGGTACTAAAGTGAGGCGCTTGTTGCAGGGCGACGTTTGAAAGAGGGCTGATTTTATTTCAAAGTTCATATATATATGTATACAACTTTTAACAACAACATGTGTTTTCGTTTATTTTATTCACTCACACATTCACTATAATTTGGTTATTTGTTTATATTTATTTAGGAATAAACGGGAATAAGCAGAGGAGGACTTCTTCTGATCCTGAAACCACCAATTTTAAAGTGGGAAATCCTTTGCAAATCATCAATTCGTTATTTTGACATAGCTTGTGTTTAGAAAAGATAGCATTTTGAATCAGTCGACTCAATGGAAATATTGCGTCGGTCCAATATTAAAACAACATTAACACAACGACGTCAGTTGTGTTAGCATCTAAAGACAAGAGTCAAAGATCAGGCATGTTTTGATTGGTTCTCATTAGAGTTCTAACCAATCGTAATTTCCAACATATTGATTACTGCATGTTATTGAGCAAATAACTTAATATGATTCTATTACAAATAATATCTTACAAGTTCATATCAAGTTGTCTTGCAGACGCAAAACTTATGTGTTCATGTCAAGTTTGTCTTGCAAACTCAAATCTCAATTAGAAAGTCATCAATATATTCGAGGTACCAATAAATAGCTCATCCTACCCAGTGGACACACGGCATCGGAACAAACTCGCCACGTCATTTTACCGCTGTTTCGGCATTGCTCCGACGTCGTGTGCCGGCATAGATATCCATAGATGTCCAGTTCACAGTATTTACTAAATTTAGGATCATTATTTTCACATCACACGTACAGTGATGCCTAAACCAGCGTAATTGTATATTGTAGTCTACATAATTACTAACTAGCGCAAAATCAAAAGAGAAAATTGTCATGTAACATTAGCTACATCAATGTTTTTACAAATTGGTTGAGTTTCAGCTCTGCTTCTCGATTAAATTTCTGGTTAAAAGGATTATAGCTAACTAGATGAAATTGTTTTACTGTGTCTCAATGAAAATAAAAATCTATGAAAATTGCCTTAAAAGTTTTAGTTCAGACACTTCATTATAGGTACATCTGTACTTCAGACACATCAAATGAAGGTACATCTATATAACAGACATATCAATATAGGTACATCTGTATAACAGACATGTTAACCACTTAACTTAAGTATATTGACAGTGTCATTACCACCATCTTACTTCTATGAATGGTACTGTTATCAAGTCTGTTATTAATTTCGTCTAAAAGGCTTGATATTTTTTATACTTCCAATATAGAAAGTGTTTAATTTTTTGTAGGAAAATCATTGAGAGGCGGTGTTTACGGCACTCATCGAATACAAAAGTAAAGTAAAATGAACTGTCTAAACAGGGAGATTTTTTCGAACCCCTTCCCCCGGTATCCGATATAAAATCACACTTTGATCCACTTTAACTTCCCAGTGCTACCCCAGGTACACGACGCAGGTCTAACATCGAAACGACGTCTCGACGTCGTATTAACGTTGAACCGACGTCGTGTGCCAGATGGGATCATCTACTTGGATGACGCATTTAAGGATTTATTGGACGTCGTTGAAGTTATAGTCTTATCATCTAATTGTTTTTTCGCTGCTGCTTCCTTTTGTTTTTGTAATTCTTTTTGTTTCTTGCCTCGATGTCCTTTGACTCGCTTCCATTTCATTCTTCTATTTTGAAACCATACTTTTACTTGTCGTTCACTTAAATTTAGATTGACAGCTATTTCGTATCGTCTTAACCTTGTAAGGTAATTATTCCTTTCAAATTCATTTTCCAGTTCTCTTATTTGATCTTTTGTAAAAGCAGTTCGTTCCTTACGTGATTTACTTGGGGTTGTTGTTGACACTGCAGCTTCTGGAAAAGATAGAACATTTGTAGCATTAGTTCATTTTAAATGCTAAAACGTTTACAATGTCCGCAGTAAAGACGCTAGAAGAATTTTTTTGGTACGCTGAAAGAGACTAAATTTGAACAAATTCAACGAAAATAAAACTACATTTCAGTGGACAAAAGCGTCTTTACTGCGGACTATAAACAAGTTTTTGTCCACTTATTTTTGATACCCTCTCTTACATTTACAATTTTAAACTTCACCAGTGGCAAAAACTTGTTCAAAGTCAACACTAAAGACGCTAGAACAACGTTCTGTCTTCTTTACTCTGGAATTTGAACAAGTTTTCTGGGTCATTATGGAATTGGACTTTAAAAATTCTACCATTTTGTGGAAAACATACAAAGGAACGAACTGACAAATTTACATATATTTTAAATCCACATATTTTTTCTAGTCTTTTCTTTCGATTTTCTTTGCTGGCTTGGTATTTTCTTTTTGCGATTGCTTGATTAACTTATTTCAAAAATATTGTTCTCATTTTATTTTATTCATAGATCTCATGGATATATATTGTAGCTACATTTACACACAGTAGACGTCCGCTATTTCGAATATTATTCATTTCAAACTTTCACAATTTCGAACCAAATATCAAGTCTCTGGATATTGGATTATCGAAAACTCTTATAATGTATGCCCGACTATTTCGAAAACCTTTATCTCGAACATTTCGCTATTTCGAACGATTTTATCGTTGTCTTTGCATAAATGACGTCCTCTATTTCGAAGGTAAAACAAAAAGAATACACTTTTTTATAAAATAAAATACTTTATAAGAAACCGAAGCTCAGAAAAACATTCTGTAACAGGTATAATTTTCCCCTAGCCAGGTGGTAAAAAAAAATGTTCAAAATCTTTTTTTCTTCTTATTTTTGCATGAAAATAATTTTGGTATATAGTTTGAAAGAAAAAGAATTTTCACCTAAAAAATATTTTCTGCACCACCTGTTTTCCCGCTATGACGTCATCGTGAGTAATGCTTGTTTTGCTATAACGTTAATTAAGGGTTGATCTCACTTTCTGTTAAGTTTCAACACTAAAGCATGGTTCCATCAAAAGTTATGGAGGGGGAGGGGGAACTTTGTGCCCCACCCCTCCCCCCTCCGGTTACTCAGAGCCCCAAAAAGCCCGGCCTGAATAGGGTTTAAGTAAGAATGAACTTGTTAGCTAACAGGTATTTTTAAAGCAGCATGTTTCTTTTTTACAAAGAGATTAAATGTTTATTTTTGTTTACTCTTTTTCCATAACTTCATATATCATTAATTAATCCAAAACAAAAGATCGTATTATAAAAGTAGAAATACAAAGACCTGTATGATGCACATCACAAGAAAACAGTCACTCAAATCATGTTCTTCCTACTCCATTGATCCTTCTTAAAAGGTACTCTGCAGTATCGAATGGGGACGCTTATTAATTTTAGGAAATTTTCGGTGTCCTTAGACTCATATTGACATAAATTGGTGTAAAGCTGACTGAAATACATTCACTAACTATAGTGTTGATTTACAAAACATTTAAGGTCGGATTTCATAGATGGCCATCGGATTAATTATCCATCAAAGTGATGCAGGTACCTACTTCGATGTTAACATGAGTTAAAAATAGATTAAAGCTAATCATAAGTTATAGTAAATATAAATCCATTACTACACATAGCGTTAATGTTTACTATACCCAGTGGGCCAAATAATGTTCAAAGTCCGCAGTAAAGACGCTAGAACAACGTCGGACGATGTTGTTTTAGCGTCTTTACTGCGGACTTTGAACAAGTTTTTGCCCACTGGGTATATACAGGAATTACTACAGCGTGGGAAATTTATTATATATATTGGAATTACTTTGCTACAGATGACGGCGTAACAACAATTACATTAACATTTTTCGGCGTATCGATAAATTTCGATTCTCCTGAGAACCCAAGAATGCAAGCGACTTGCAACCAGTCTCTCCCATTCTCCAAGGTTGGCCCTTATTTCCTGTGACTTTAAAGTGACAAGCATTTGAGTGCCGCGTACGAAATAAAACAAAAATCTTAAAACGACATAATTTGCTTGAATGGATAACTACGATCATGTTGAAGGTGTACCCGTGTAATGTCCAATAAGCTCTTGTATACTCTCGTGTTCTTGCAAATGTCCTCTCTTTGTTTACGACTGACGGAGATACAATTCATGCTAACTGCTTCAAGCTAAAGAGTAATGTTGGCAGACATTTCAAAACGGCCAAAACAGCACTTAACATTTGCTAACCTTTTCAAAATTTAAATTGCTTCTAACTAACTATCAAAGCAGGGTTTTTGTTACTTCGTACCAAATTTTCTGATTTATTACGAGCATCGGATATTTCGAACATTCCTAACACTAATTCTAAAAATATCTGGAGCCTTCTATGTTCGAAGTAGCGGACGTCTACTGTATATATAAAAAACTAAAAACGGTACTTTAGCGGATGGAATTAACGCACATAAAATTAACGCAATATATCTTCCTGAAGTTGGGAAGGAGGTCACAATATTAAGGGTTCACTTCGTTAACCAATATCCAGCCTGGAGTGTTTTAAGATTTTGTATACCTGGGGGGTTGAATTCCCCCCTCCGTAATTTTTGATAGGAATATGCTAGAAACATGAAACTCTTGGCACATATTAACTCTAATATAGGAGAAACATTTCTACATAATTATTTCTTGCTGACGTTATTATTTTTTGTATGACGTCATCTGAAGTAGGACTTGTTATTGAATATTTTGAACATTTTTGTGAAAATGCTTATATTTAGGTAAAAGGCAATAACCCTTGATTGGAAGAAAGATTTTTATAATTCTGTTTCCAGATTAGGAAAGCTTACTAAATTCCGGTTATCTTACGGCGTTTTACGAAAAGAATTAGGCGTAGCAATGTTCTCAAAAAAAAAAAAAATCTCATTTCATCTTAGCAAATGCTCAAAATCTGTTTGTGGTCATGGCAACACCACTTTAGATATTAAATTAAAAGTATGAAATTCATATTACCAATAAAGTTTTCCAAAAGTCAGAAAATTTAGGCTCAAAACAGGTATTTCCATATATGTTAACACACAATCCGGAATTTGATGTTAAGATATTTTATCTACTGTTATCAGCAGTTGGTGTTGTGTGTTGTAAAGCCATAATATCTGTGTTTAAGAGAAATTTCCAGAAACATCAGATATTTAGTAACAAGGGAACGCCACTACATCCTTGCTAACATTTATTACAGAATAATTATTTTCATACTGTTACTATGATTTACTTTGACTTATACTTAACCCTTTGTTAACCCGGGTGTAACCCACCCGCCCTATCGTTTTTAAGTATATTTATTTTCCACAGCGTCTTGAAAGTTTGCAATGGAATCAAATTTCAGGTCGATTGCTCAATCGATTGTTCCAATATTAGCCATAATCTAAACCCACATAAATTAAATTCCTTAGTATTTCCCACCTAAAAATATGAAATACAAAAAATATATTATCTATGCTTTTTAGAATTAGGAATAACTTTGAAATTTCATATTTTTACAAGTATAATTTTTCTGCCAAATTTTTCTAACCTATTTTAAGATTTTAAGAATTAGTCAACAGAAAGCTAAAAAGCATTTTCCAATCTTTTTTTTATTTACTTAAAACAAATATATTATTGAGTTATAATTGTGCCAAATTTCATTGCTCCAGCATTAATCCAATTTTACACGAGGTAGTTGGTAAACATTTAAATTTCAAGTTAATCAGGTCTGCTCTTTTGAATTTATGGGCAAAAATCTCTCCCGTGTTAATGGTTCAGTTATAAACGAACGACAGGTATCAGTGACGTCTTCAAGTAAAAATTTTCTGACAAAGATGTTTGTATTGAGTTGTTCTATAAGTGTACCAAGCTTCATGTCATAAGCATTAGTGGTTCGGAAATAAATGGCCACAGTTTTTTTGCAGTATTTTACAGACAGCAAACTCACAGTTATTGATGACATTATAACATATACCCGTGACGTCGTCAAGTCAAACATTTGAGGTGAAAGTGTTTGTATTGAATTGTTCGATAAGTGTACCAAAACTGATTTATAGCTTAAACAGTATAGCTTGACCAACTTTCGGTTAAAAAAATCACAAAGAAAAAACACTGAAATAGGTTGGATTTAGTTACGGTATATTTTGGTATAAATTTCTAAGTAAATGAAATCTTACGTTTATGTATCACGATTATATTTGCTGCCGATATAATTAGATAGCAGACTTCTTGACTTGCTTTGTATAAACAAAACAATGTGAGACTTAAGTCTTTGGGTTCCCCCTTTCACGACAATATAGGCAATAATCCGTGCTCTTCGCAGACAGTCAATATATTAATCTATCGCTATAAAATATTCGCTACTTTAAGTTCAAGTTCGGAAGCCTTTCTAAAGAACTTATGTTTTGCATTTACAGTAATCCCAGTGGGTAAAAATTGTTCAAAGTCAGCAGTAAAGACGTTCGTTCGACGTTGTTTTAGCGTATTTACTGCGGACTTGGAACAAGTTTTGCATTTACAGTAATATTTATCTAACTATTAAACTTTTGTAAACAGCCATCATAAAACACAAAACATAATAACCAAACTCAGATGCTTGCCCATTTGGAAAGAGTTCCATCTCAAACTTTCTTGCCAAAAATAACTTTTTTGGTAGATTTGAGAAACTAAATTTGACCCAATCAAGAAAAATAAAACCTCAAGAGTGCCGAGAAAACCAATCAATTGCAAGCTCGTGGATTTAACACTCTCCATCGTTGATTAATTCATCTCAAATTTATTGATTTGGACATTTTTAAAGCGGCTAAAATATCTGCTTCTTTAAATAAATTTTGGAAATGGTTCCTAACTAACTGATTTGACGGTATCTTTTGGTATTATCTAATCGTTACTGCTCACTCACTCAGTCAGTCGGTCATATAATGGATTTAATATGACGTAACTAAACGCACGACGTCGGGTTAACTCTGGAACAACATCACTTGGTGTTTTTTTGATGTTATTCTGATGTCGTGTGTTCATGTCGTTTCGTTTAAGGCTGTTAAGACACAGTGTATAAGAAGATTCTATGATACATTCGTTGATTAGCATGACATGTACTTCCTTTTAGACTTTTCTAACCCAATGATGATGTCGTTTTTGCGTCACTATGGTATTCACATATCATAGAAAGTTTGTTGATAGACGTCTAACGCCGTCGCGCCGTTGCGCCGTTGTTTCAACGTTGCTCCTACGTCGTGTGTCTGCAGAGAAGGATGACGTAAATAGAACTAGTGTCATAAAAAATAAGCACTTTGTCATTTTAAGTAGCTGAAAAACCAACTTTTTACCACGCATATAGATGAGCTTATAATATTATCGAAATAAGTATATAAAGATATTTAATTAATCTTTGAGTTTCATAAAATCTGTTAATTCGAGTTTCGAGGTCTTGAAAAAGCTAGATTTTCGAGCTTCAAAAAATTAGTCAGGTTTTCAAAATGTTTGATCTTCGAGTTACAAGAATCGAAATTGTGTTTTGAAATGTTTCATCTTCGAGTTGCAAGAAATCAGATTTTTTATAAGAATATAATTAAGTTATAACGTTTTGCAACTGTTTGTTTTGCGAGTTATAATAAATCAGGTTCTCAAAATATTTTATCTTTGAGATACGATAATTGGCGTTTTGAAAGTATTTTTACCTTTGAGATATAATATTAAAAAAGATTTCGAAAAGGTTTGATCGTAGAGTTGTGAAAAAATTAGATTTTCAAAATGTCTTCTTTTGTAGCTCTCTCTACCAAGTAGTGGCCTCACCGTCTTAGTTCTTCTCAAAAACGAAAACTTATGACTGCATTTTGTTTTTGAGTTAATGTTGTATAAAGGTGTTAACATACGGGATAAAATATACTAGTAAGCTACCCATTGTGCAAAAACCTGTTCAAAGTCCGCAGTTGAAAACGTTGAAACTCTTGTTCTAGCGTTTTTATTGTGAACTTTGAACATGTTTTAGCCCACTGAGGTTACAGCATTTAGGCACCTCGCTAATTAGAAGCAACTATCTTTCTCTAGTGGACATATAACGTCTGATCAACATTAAAACGACGTCAATACGTCGCGACGTCGTTTCGATATAATTTCAACGTTAATCTGACGTCGTATGGATTATATCTAGTTCAATTTCACGATTTTTTAAACTTTACCCAGTGGGCAAAAACTTGTTCAAAGTCCGCAGTAAAGACGAGAACAACGTTGAAAACACTATTCTAGCGTCTTTACTGCGGACTTTGAACAAGTTGTTGCCCATTTGGGTACTTTATCTGACATTTATTGGAAATATATACAAAGGAACTAAAAAAATACACGTGTTCAATCAACAGATGGTAGATTAACACCAGTATGACTTATCTGTATATTACAGATTGGTGGATAAGATCGTGAAAATGTAAAACCTGTTTATTTAGAATATGCACGTTACGGTGTTGTGTTACTTCAATTTTTATTATACAGAGGAAGAATGTAAACTCACAGACTAACAGTGGTCACACAAAATCTTTAAACAATATGGCATCAACATCCTCAATATCCTTAAATTATTATGGGCCCGCGCTGCAATCTTGGCCATAATGTGTGTGTTGCATAACCTCAAAATTAGAGATCAATGCTTAGATTGAAAATTTATTTGTTTGAAAATAGAGTGTACGTGAAATCAGAACTTCTTTGTGATACTGAAAAGGAGTGCAAAAATCATTTATAAATTGAGAAAAGAAACTTATGTAATATGTAGAAACCATAACACAATAATATTCACTTAGCATTTATTTTTTATTACGAGGGAAAACCATATACTCCAAGTAAGAGCAACTAATCATGAGTCATTTTAAGAAAAACATAGCTGCATCTGAAATAAGAAATATAGCTGCATCTGTTGAGAATCTAGTGGCCAAAAACTGGTTCAAAGTCCGCAGTAAAGACGCTAGAACAACGTCTTTCGACGATGTTCTAGCGTCTTTACGGCGGACTTTGAACAAGTTTTTGCCAACGGAATAAAAATAAAATATAAAGGTGACGTCGCTTTCAACCAATGTAATGGCTTCATTTAGAATTCGTACGAACGAATTCGCCTAGTGGAGATCCGCCTTAATGAAAAGTGAGATTGTGAGAGCTTAGCTACATTTGCGAAGTTTTTTTTCATTTCATGACGTAAACTGATTGAAATTTAACTTACTGGGAGAGCTAAGAAAGATAAGAAAGGGACTGATTACATCCCACGCAATATGTAGAACTTCAAAAAGAATTAAGTAAGAGTGATAATAATGTGTGAGGAATATATTGGAAATGTTTAAAGAATAAAGCAGGAACATTTTCAAAAAAGCGAACAGCTGTAACACTCTATCACATCATGAACTTTTATTTTTATTTATATACTTTTTTGAGCAGAACATTTGTTACAGTAGCATGTCTCTTATAGATGGCTCCTCTTTTCATCCTCTTGTCAAAATATTGACTTAAGATCAGACAATATATTTGATGGACGGCAGATTTATTTTAATCAAACGTTTCATATGACGCTTTTTAACAAACGCAAAGAAATTGAAGCTCACGTTTGCAGAACATTTTATTTCCAATAAGGTAACACGATAGGTGAGGCCAAGTATTGTATCCCGTTCAATTCTACTTTTCCCACGTCAAGCAGTTTTTCCTGCTATTATATTTTATGAGTATTTGAACAGAGATTTTCTTAAAGATGAAACATGTGGAAAAAATAGGAAAAGTCCAATCTCATTTATACATCTGCCTCTCGACGCTACACAGATCGTTAAAAATACGTTTTCACGTCATACAGAACAAAATGACGTCTTTTGACATTGATTAGACGACGTCAAAATGACATATCTTTTGACGACATTGATTTAAACGCCGTGTACGTTCTGGGAACCTGCTAAAACAATGGATTTATGAATCATCCTACGATAATTCTCTTTTCATTTGACCTCAAATAATATTTTAACTTATTTCTCAATAAATTTTCTCATGATGTATCGATTAAAATACCTTTACACTAAACTCAAATAGATAAATCTACAAATAATAAATATAATTAATTTTCCATACTCCAAATATTGACACTGTCATGTCAGTGTGTCCACGTCTCACTTAATTTAATAATCTTTCCAGGTACACTACAGCGGATCAACGTCGAGGCAAATTCGAAACTGCGATAGTGTATGACATCTCCTAATATTTCGAAGTTTAACTGATAAATTTTATTTAATATCTTTTTTAGAAGAAGAATAAACCAAACACAGGCCATACCCAGCCGGGAAAAACCTATTCAAAGTAAACTAAATAACGTTAGAGCAATGTTTACAGAACGTTTACAGAACGTTATTTTGCTGACTTTGAACAGGTTTTTGCTGACTGGGTTAGTAGTAGTAGATAATAGTAGACTGACATAGAGTTTCTTATCGAAAGTTTCTTGCGAAGTTTCTTATTTGATTACACTTTCGTAAAATTAAATGGGTGGGAGTCGTAGACAGTATATGTAAAATAAAAGCAAATGGTACAAAAGAATAGAATTCATTCGTAATATAGCAAAAATATCTACATGGTGCAAAAAGCATCAGAGCGTTTTGAGATTTTCTTACCACAGTAACTTGTTACAGGCTATAGTACTAAGTTTTTTATGAACAAAATATACGTGTATTCATGGAGTAAAAATTCGGGGGGAAATAATAATTTGTGATATTAATACCCCCCAAAATATAAAAAACGAATATTTGGGTGATTAGCTAGCTAACAAACAAATATTTTAACCGTCACAAAACAGCTCCGTTATGAGTTCAAGATCCGTCAGCAAAAAATCGAGTCGGCTACCAACTATCATCGGTTAAAAATTTCGTAACTAAGGAAACAATTTGTCATTTTTGACCGAAAACCCGCTTTGTTCACTTTTTGGGGTTGCTGACCTCTCTCAATTATTACACAGGAGTAGTCTGAAGCTACACCCGTTTAGGGTTTCACGTCTATCTTTGTTTACATTCTAATTTTTGCTTTTATGTTTTGATGTATTACTATTCCCCTAAATAGTTTGAGGAAAATCGACGAGATAATATTGTTTTTTCCAAGAATTCGTGGGAAGCATTTTCATTTTTTCTAGATCATTTAAATTTCAGCGATATGATTGGCTTAATTTTTGAATAATTGCCAGTTTTAAAATATCCATTGTGTATTCAAAATATTAAATAGCAACAAAAACAATCACACGGTGAACTTTATCACAGCGGTTTCTGCAAGTAATCCGGGGGAGTTTCCTAAAACTGTTCGTTCTCTTTCTCTTTAAAAACTCAACCGGAAAATAGAAAAAGAATTGGATAAGAGGATCAATTTAATTTCATGAGACTATCACAGAAAGAGCTCTCTTTTTTAAAAAGATTGTATGTTAACAATATTTGTCAGTTAGAAATGTTCGTTTAAAATATGTCGGTAAAGATTTTCCTCAGTTAAATATTTTATTGGCTAAAAAATTTCATCTGTTAAAAATTTCATCAGCAAAGCAATATTTTGTCACCTTCAATTTTCAAACGATAAAATAATTAAATGTAACAATATATAGATCCAAATGAGTGGTAGATGACTCCTGAAAAATATTGTTTGGATGTTTCTTTCTGATTGCAAATAGCTAGGAAAAACTATACTTTATGAACTCGCAGTTTTTATCTTGTACTTTTTATTAGCGAAAAACTTTCAAAAGTTTAAATAATTTTTTTGTACATTTATCTAAAAAAAACATATGGTGAGTATATTTTTTCTACTTTTTCTTAGTTACAACAATCTCTATGACATGACATAAAAAGTGAATATAATACTAACAATACAAAGTCGTTTATTTCAATTATTTCCAAGGATCATTCTTGTAGCTATACCATAGCTACACGTATTTTTAAAATAGGAAGGCGTCAAATTCTTGTCAACCTCAACGTTCCTATTTTTTCTTCAATTTGAGCCTCAAGATAATTCTATTTATTTTCTTGACTAAATCACAATGTTTATCAATGCTTTTATCGAGCATTCATTGATGATTGACTGTCAGGAGTTTGATGACGTAGAAATAATGTTATTATAGCTTTATTAGGTAAAGAAATATGTTTGAATTTTCACGTTCCATTTCTTTTAAAATAATGTTCTAAAACATGTTCCTAAATTTTGGGCAAATTTCAGCCTAATGTTTTTACAAACTTTGTTCTTATAAAACAACAAACGCGTATCAAGAGACATGTACACTAGCCAGATCCCAGTAGGCCGAATTTTGTTCATTCAAAGTCTACAATAAAGGCACTAGAAAAACTTTATTCTAGTTTATTATGTTTATTATTGTGAGAAATGCTCAGTATTAGAAAACACTAAGGAAAGGATAATATACACTTTTTATAAGAAAGTACTTTATAACAAACTAAGGCTCAGAATATCCAGAAAAACAAGAATTAAATTCTACAAAGGATACTTTTTTGCTATCAAATCACTTTTATCAGCAATCAACTTCATAGCTAATAAGCAACATTTTAGTTGCACAATATCTCACAAATTTAGTATAAGTTAAGCTTCACAATCACCAAAACTTGATATAGTAATGTGTGTTTCAAGAAAAATTATAACTTATTATGAAACTCCTGAGTATGAAATTAGCAAAAAAATTAAGAAATCGTCAGCCTCAATAAAAATTTACAGTTCAACAAAGTGTAATAACACAAGAAAAAACATTGCAAAAAAGATATCTACGCTGACAACAAAAACACCAACAATACTAATATATAATTGGTTACTACCTTTGACCAAACAATGATGTTCACGAGATTTCCAACAGACACACGACGTTGGAGCAATTTATAACAATGTCAGAATGACTTTGTTTCAACGTTCATCCTACGCCATATTGCTTTTTTCTCAACAATGTTTATAAAATTCAATAACTTGGACATAGTTAATTTCCTACAAATGACTACGGTCTCCTTCAGGCATTTCAACTTTGTCTTAGAATTCTCAATCACATGTTCAAATGATATTCTGTAAAAAAAGAACTGATAAATCCTAATAATCCGCATAAAAGAGATTGAAGTAAAAAGTTTGTTGTGTTAGTCGCCCGAAAGAGAGAGAAAATATAATCAGTGCTAGATAGCATGGCATGAAACTGTCTATCGCCAGTAGGCAGACGGCGACGAAACAACCTCGAAACAGCAATCAAAACGACGTCGCGACGTCTTTAAATAGAACGTGAACAAATTTGGTTATTTTGAGAGAAAAATATTCACCTCAATATTTTTATGTCATGATTTTTTTAGTGAAAAGAAAAAAATGAACTGTACAGGATTCCTTCTCATTTAAGTTAGGAAAACTAATTTTGACATCTGACATGCTCGATTGTGTGCAGTTGTTCGTCTTTTGAATATTTTATCCAAATAAATCATGAGTGCGTGATATGACCAGCTGGCTAACAGACCACTTACGTATTACATATTAAAACTGGCTTAGAACTACAGCTGAAACTTATATCTCTGTTACGATTTAGAAGTTCTTGTACAAAGACTATCTTTTCCATGAACTACATATAATAATTCTGTTATTTTTATCCACTTAATTAAAATTTAAGGCTTTTCGTCTGAGTTGAAATTCCGAATTTTTGCACGAATTTCGCATTGTTTCAAGAATTTATTTTGGGGGTTGAAAAACTAGGAACGTATATTTTTGACAGGTGGTAAAAGAAAATTTCGAATATTTTTCTTATATTAGTATTATTATCATTTTTTGCTTGATTTTTGGTATATAGTGTTGGAACACTGCACCAGCTGTTTTCTCGTAATGACGTCATCGTGAGTAATGACACCATCAAGAAATTTATTTTGGTAAAATGTTAACTAAGTGTTGATTTAATTGTTTTGAAAGTTTCAACACTACAACATGGTTCAATTAAAAGTTATGCTGGGGGGTGCACTTTATTCATAGCCCCAATAAGTCCGGTCTGAATAGGATTATAGATAATACAGTTTCATTCACATAAATTCAGCTAAACTTTAATGAGTTTTAAATTGTTTCTCATCAGAAACTCTATACAATTTCATGGAAGGAACCCTTAACTAACAAAAGTTAATTGTGGCACAGATAATATTTTAGCAGTACTATTTGACTCCTTTTAAGAAACAAATAAGAAACTTGAGTGCCAAATTATTGGGAAATAAAACAAAACTCCAGTTATCACTCAAATCATAAGGTAGCCTTCACATGGACCCTTGAATGAGTTTCACCCTAAACTATCTTGCATTTGATTTGTACGAAGAAACCAATCAAACGCAAGATTGTTTAGGGTAAAACTTATTTAGGGGTCCATGTAAAGGCGGCCTTAGTTTCTTATAAAACATCGGGTAGTCATTTTTCTAAAGAGTTGCAAACAAATAGCTCTTAAGGTTGATTTACATAGGCGGAAAATTCCATGGGAAAGCCAAATGAAGATATTCCATTGGTAGAAATTGACATCATAATTACATGACGTCAATTTCTACCACTAGAATTTTTTCTTTTGGCTTTCTTATGGAATTTACCGCCTAATAGAAGTCAGCTTTACTCTGCAGTACCAAATAAATAAGCAGGGAGAGGAGGTGATTGGACATGTGTGGAATATAAGCAGAGGGGTTGATAAGTTTCTATAGCTAGTTATTAAATAAACATGTATCAGGCAATTGGTTAGGGACTAGTCGAATAGTTTATTCATTCTAAATGATTGTTGATTTGTTAAAAGCGGGGGGCATGGAATAAGAGAGAGGGGAGAGGGGGATTTCCAAAAATTAATAAGAGTCTCCCTCCCCCGTTTATTTGATACTACATAGTAGTTTGATAGAGTTGTTCTTGAAATGATGATTATTGCATCAATGATAATGCAATTTAATAGATTCTTCGATAAAAAGAACCAATCTCTTGCAAGCTCATTCATATAACACCCTTCTTCTTTGTGCTTGAAGTAAATGTGAAGAATGAGTAAGAATACAAACAGATTCATTGATGATATAAGGGCATATAACAGATGGATTGTATGACCTATTTGTTTTTGTTTAACATCTTCTTGTATAATACCTATATGTCTTTCGGTGCTTGTAACCAATAGCTGCGCCTTTTCAAGAATCATTTAAGACCTACTTTACCAATATAACTGATAAATAGAAAGTTCGATACGTATTAGCTAGATGTTGCGTGATGATATGGTTTTTATATAAGAACACGACATTGGAGCGTAAAATGTTCTTAAATATTTTCTTGACTTACTAGAACCTGCTAGAACCCATAAATAACTTTAGAATGCCATATTTTTATATTTTTATAATAATCGAGCATTCTCGGATGATGTTAGCTGTGAAGTTGGCTGCGAAGAGCTTGATGATGTAGAAATAAATTTATTATCGCTTTATAGTTCAGAAAGTAGTTTAAATTTTCAGCTTCCATATCTTTTAAAATAACGTTCTTAGATTTTAAGAATTTGCGCCTGAAATGTTCTTAGCATGTTCTTAACTTTTGCCCACATTACAGCCTAATGTTCTTACAAACATTGTTCCAATATAAAACTAAACGTATATCAAAACAATGAAAAATAGATGACAGAGGTTTTCCTTTAATTTATTTTAAGAGTTTACCCAGCGGTCAAAAACTAACTTTACTGCGGACTTTGAACAAGCCTTTGTCCACTGGGTAAGTGGCTGAACAAATTAGTAAACAAAACGCATTTATGATGACTCATGCATTAAAAAAGAAAAAAAGTCAACAATTTGTCAAAAAACAACTGAATGGGAACATTTGAAAAAAAAATAATAATAATACCAATAAGATGTTTTCATTATTGACCAATCACATTCTAGTTTTTACAAAAGATTTATTAATGCACTATTAAGTCAACAATGAATTAACTGCTACTGATTGGCCTATTTGGTTATTTAAATGCAAGAACAGACGTTATTTTGGAGTTCTGACGTCCACACAACATCTTTGTAAAGTTAAAAATTTTCACGTGCCCATTGGGGTACGTATTTCTGCCCAAATATATATTTGTGGATGATTTGCAACATAATCCTTGACAGTTATTTGTAATCATGTAACACGTTCACAAATTCATTAACACCGTCATCCTTTCTCGTCAACAAATTGTCATCTTAAGTGCTCTCTACATCAGTAAGTATGTGTTGAAAATTTAAATCACTTACGCCGTTCATATTAGCGATTAATTAATCATAAGTTTGACAGGAATTAAATTATGCTATTAGTGTTAAACAAGTGAAGTTAGTTACACACTTAACCCCGATAGATATTGAAACCAGGGATGAAAGAAACCGTTTTATAATTGAAAAATGAAAAACACATTTGTGTGAAAGTTTACAAAAAAGTAAAAGAGCCTCTTGAAAATATCTGGTATTCATTTCGTGTTTGTATTTTAGATTATACACAATGTGAATGTTGGCATAAGGGTTTCCAATACCTGATTAGGCCCACGAGGTCGCGCGCAATGGAATTTTACAATGCCAAATATCGACTTATATTCTTTAATTGAAAAATTACAGTACAGTGTTAGATCAGGTCAAAAAAACTTGTTCGAGCACGTAACGTCTAATGAACGTCATAAAGATGCGTTTCCACCGTGTTAGCTATGATACTAAATCTAATACAACTACACTCTTATTTTATAAAATAACCAGGGAAAATTGACTCAGCCTGATGGGTTCTTATTCTTTCTCACTTTCAGTCTCCAAATATTCTTATTTTGTTCTTATGTTTTTTTGAAATGTTTTTTTGGTAGCATTATATACTACAATAGACCTATTCATAAACACATGAAATCAAAATATAAATAGCGGACACATTGTGAATTTTGACCAGTTCCTGACACCACAAGTGAAACAAAAATCAGCAAAACTACCACTGGAAGTCCCTACAGATTTATCTCGTAGATTTGTCGAGAAGACTTAAGTCAAGGCATTTTTGCAAATTTGACGAATTTTGTGAGTCGTCTAGTACTCAAGATCTTGGAACAAGTTCGATTTTTCATGGCATTCGGTTTGCATATCAAAATTAAAGGAACTTTGTGCAATGACAAATTACGAATTGTTGCACAGATTTCGCTTTGTGTAAATATCTTTGACCACCAATGTAGATAAATATGAGTAATGGATAAGATGTTCCGTCAAATACATACATTCTTCAAAATATTAATCGCAGTATTTTCTCCCTCACCCATCCACCTCACTAACTCATCCACACATGTGTCCACCTAGTTGTCAAACGACGTGTAACCAACATCAAAAAGACGTCTTTTTGACAATTAAAACATATTTATAATTGATTAGTGGTTAAAAATATATTTGATAGATCTATTCACAAATACATGAAAACGAGGCTTTGGCTGCTCAATTAAAACAAGTACTTTGAGCAGCCAACGCCTCGTGTTCATGTTTTTGTGAATAGATCTATTATACATTTCAGATGATTATAGTTTTTAAACTACCTTTTGAAATAGGTAGGGGGGAGGCACCTTAAACTACCGGAGAACAACACATTCTATTTAGATCACAACAATCACCCATGGGAGAGCATCTTTTTGTTGTTGTGATATGGTACTCATGTCATTGATTTATAAAATGTGTATAAGAACAATAATGGTAATAAATGCATAAGAAAATTTAAAATTCGTTCAGAGATTTGAAATTTTAACTTAGCTAGATATTAGCTAGACGAATGACACTAAAATTCGAATTTGAGAGCCCTCATAGCTACAAGGCTGTTATGAACAACCGAATTTTCGAGAGTCCAAAAAGACCTATAATCCTTAGTCCTAAGTCTTAAGACTTTCCGTAGTTATGTTCTGCATTTATGTATCACTTGTGGTATCGAGAATTCGTCAACTCGCAAAATATCTCATAATTTATGAGCAAGATTGTAGATGTAAATACAAACAATCAAACAAACAAACAAACTATCAAATAAACAAATAAACAAACAAATATACAAACGTTACACCTTTCCTTGTTTTCTTTTTCTTTTTTATTTAATTTTATTATTTATTTTACTAATTCTCAAAGTGGTCACGCAGTTCTACTAATGTCCAGTTTGATCCTATTCGCTCAGATTGCTAATTACCCAATTGCTTATTTACACTTATACAAAACTACTAAATATGGCCTTTAGTTCGAACCTGACGATTTTGCAGAAACAAACATGGCAGCTCTTTATAAATAAACTCGTAGTTTTTTATGTGTGTTTGATGATGAGAATAGAAACATATTTCCTTCCCTTGCCCATACTGAGAAAATAGTAACAGTAAAGATAGGAAATAAATGCATGTTCTTATTCTGCGGGTTATGAGAACATAGCTGCAGATTGACAGTATACCAAAAACGTTATATAAAATGTAAACAAACATACCGTTGAATTTTTGCGTGCTGCTGTATATCCCTTCTGTTGGTGAAATAAATGTGTTTCTATAACCATAAGCATCGTGTGCGAACATTGACGAAGATATACCAGAAGACAAACTCTGTTGCGCTGACGTTAGATAAGATTCGTATGGTGGACGAAAGGTTTTTATAGCCGGTTGTAAATCATCTTGTAGATAAGAAGAGTCTGTTTCAGTATTTGTTTTGAAATGTGAAGGATATGCTATATTTGTTTGTTTATATATACTATGTTGAAAAGGTGGAGGGAATATACCCGTCAAAGTTCTGGTATAGTTCTCATAAAAGTTAGGTGTATGTTGACCTGCTACTGTTTGATGTTGTTGTTGTTGAGTTTGCGGTTGTTGACTTGTTACTTGTTGTTGTTGTTGTGGTTGAGTTTGTTGTTGTTGTTGTTGCTGTGTTGGTGCAGGGTATCCACTTTCATACATACTTCTCAGTTCTCCAGTAGCTGGCGTCTGATAATATTGTCTTGTAATAAAAGATGACTTAAATTCTAATACTGCATTTGACAGCGACTGTTGATGTTGTTGTTGTTGCTGCATCGAGCTACAGTCATCAATGATAGGCGGTAGATGAGATAGACGTGGCGGAACTGTAAAACTCGTTTCATTTGTACACATGACGTTATTTAGTGGGTACATACTCTTCTTGTAATATCATTTAGATCTGTTAAAATAGCTCACTTATTTGATTACTTGATTTAATGGATTTTACAAACATAACATCCCTTTGTAAAGTGAGAAAACAATTTTCTTATCATGCACTAAAAATTCAGAATATATATTAAAACAGTAAAAGAATTATCCTAACACGGTGACTGCTCTTCTCGTTAAATTTTACAAAAAAACAGCAACCGGCTTTTTTATCTATCCCTTTCATTACTTTTGAAACGCTTTTTTTTTTAAAAAAAAAAACGGCTTTTACTCTGAACATCTTAAGTCGTATTAGTTAAAGCAAACTGACAAGTTTTTGGGTTTATACTAAAACAATGAAAAAACTAACTTATTAAAAACGAATAAACTTTATCGAACCAAAAATATGTCAAAATAAGGGACTTAAAAAATCACCTTATGGTAGAAAATAATAAAACCTTGAAATTTGTTGTGAGTGAATTCAGTTTGATCTTACAACAATCGAAAAAATAAGGATCTGATAATAATGAAATATAAAATAAATAAATAAAAAATTTAATCATTAAAAATAATAAAAAAAATAATTTTAAAACCATATCTTAAATTTCATCTGGAACGCATCAGTGTACTAAATATCGCTTTATGCTAATCGTACAACGCGTTAAATACACACACGTTCTAAATCGATAATCACTTACTAACGATTTGATAAGTATCTATGAGGAATACTGTCATTATTTCTGTAAACTAGTGCCGAATAAGATTGAATCATTGGACGCACTTACTTTAAAAGTATGTATTTTGATCCTGCATTTTTGAAGAGTGTTGATACAGTTGTAACAATAACCCTTCTTTTGTTGCAACTGTCTGTGTTTAGATTATCATAACAAAGCTTGCGTATAGATATCATACAATATTTATAGAATTCATGAAACTTTCGACACCTTCTAGGTCAATATAGAGGAGACAGTTAGATTACGCTGTACATTTGAATCTATTGCTTTATGACTAGTCGTATTTGCTTATGAAAAAATCTTCTTTTAATGAAAACTGACATATGAAATTATTACACATCTACGTTTTATTCACTTACACGAGTAATATATTTATTAACAGTAATAAAATTGAATATAGACCATATCTTTCTTTGTTTCTCTTCATCGGGTAGACGAAATTATTAAAGAAACGGTTGCACCCTAAAGGTCATGCTATGAATAAAGGTTAACTAATATACATTTCAAAAAGAAGAAGTTAAGCCCTTCGAGATTTCTAAACATTTTTGAATGGTGTTTCTGAATATTGTTGCGCCGTGGAATCTATGTATTTTAATAGTATTTTTGACATTGATAAGGCGTCACACGCACACTAGGGTGTTTTCTTGTCGCGACACCCGACAGGTGTATTGTGCTATTTACTTATATTTCCTCACAAATTTTCACTATTATTTTTTATCAATTTTTCTTTGTTTGGTTTTTTATTCTTGCAAGTTTTTTCGCTTTTTTTTAGTACTTTTTCTTCTTTTTTCGCGTTTTTTTATTGATTTACAAACAAGAACATAACTCTGCCGGCACGTGACGTTTTTTCAACGTAGATAAGACGTTGTTTTGACGTCAGAACGTCAAACAAAACACATATTTACGTTGAAAAAACGACACGTGCCCATTGGGAAAAGATAAAAGGGCAGATATACTCTCGTTCAGATATATTCTCTCACAACCATCGGGTTTCTTGTTTTTGTGAAACGTCTCTAGCAGTTCTAAAAAAAAAGAAATAGATCAATGATTAGACGTGACATAGGTATTCTTTCTTTCAAGGAATTAGACTCTTAAACGAACTGAGAACGAGATTGTTAAAAGCAAATAAACTAGTATCTACCAGCTGCCAGCTGCTACATGTGCGATGGATGACAAGTTTTTTATGGTGTGGATTATATGCGCATTACAATTGCTCTCACACAGTAGACCGAGTCTCAACCCTTATAACTCGGCTCAGGCCAGCATACCGTAGTTCCAAGAGCCTTTAAATTAAATCGAATTTTTGGAATCACTTTACCAATGGCACGCACGCAACGTATTATCAACGTCAATAAGACGTGGTTTTTACGTCGCTACTTCACAACAACGTCTTTTCAACGTTGATTAGACATCGCGTGCCGGCATGGTGTTAAACTCTTTTATGACAGTCACGATCTCCTGATACTGCGAATTCTCTAATAAACGCCCCCTTTTTTGAACGCCTCCCTTTAATTTTTTTTTATGTAAACGCATCCTCCCTAAAAAATGAAAAATTATTCATTTTTTGTTATCATTACCTCAGAGAATATGAAAATAAGCTAAAACTTGTTTAACGTTCGCAGTAAAGACGCTAGAGCAACATCTTTCGACGTGGTTCTACCGTCTTTACTGCGGACTTTGAACAAGTTTTTGCCCATCTTAAATTATAGTGACTGTTGATGACCGTCATAAAATAATTAAAAAAGAGGCGTTTGTTATCAGGGAGAGGCCTCTCTTTTAAAATGACATGATGAAACAAAATGATAAACCCAGTGAGAAAAAACTTGTTCACAGTCCGCATCAAAGGCGTTTTCAACGTTTTTCTAGCGTCATTCCCGCTTACTTTGAGCAAGTGTTTGTCAACTGGGAAGTGTCTGACATAAACTAATCCCGATTATCCCTCTAATATATCTTCTTGTTTATCTGCTCGATATATATCTTGTTTATCTCCACAATATATGCATCCTAGTTATCTCCATAATAGCTTAATTCGCTTATGCCAACAATTGCATCCGTTTAACAAATAAACGTCAAAAAGATGTAATTTTGAGATGACGTCTTTTCGACGCTATTTTGTCTTAGCAACATACCCGACATTAAATTTGATTGTGCTTTGGAATGTAGTAAAGTCTCCATCTTCACTATGAAAATCTAGAGATGTTATTCTGTAATGCGTGATAAGCTCCAGATACACCGGGAAGAAACATACAACCGAAAATATAACCGTTCCAATAGATAACCACAGCGAGTTCTAAATAACAAATATTAGCATAAAGGTATCTAATTCCGAGGTAATTGCGGGGGGGAAATTTCTAAACAAAACTTAAAATGAAGTAAAAAAAGCAAGTAAAATCTAAGTTTAAAAACGCGCAAAGCAGCATTCGTTGCGGAAAGAAGTCCTGGAAACGAGGTTGAACATTTATTATATAAATTCCGCTTTAAGATATGGTTAAGTTGGATTGGTTATTAAATAGAAGAAGAAAAGATCTATTCATTTTTGCTGTCATTACTCCCTGAAAATATTACAAAAAAACAAAAGAATGACCGTTAAAAGTTTAAAATACGGAGTGACAGTCACAAAAGTGCTAAATAGTCGAAATGTTTTACTAATACAAAGAAAACATGGTTCAGTGACAGACATACTTGATTAATAATTATTCTCGCGTTATTTAACACATGTCTTGAAACCATTAAGTATTAATTAATTACAAAGTAAACATTTTAAATGCATGATTATCTTTAACATAAACAAGTAAGAAGATATGATAAACAAACAAAATAAAACAGATAGGAAATAACAAAAACAAATAAATTTTTAAAAAGGGACTTACCACTGAGTCGGTAGCATAGAAGCAGAATAAAGTTTGAAAACTCTCATACGTTTCTGGAATGATGTTGCATTTTCCAACCTTTGTTGTCAACTATGAAACAAAGAATTTATTTTTTCTTATAGATACAAGATGGTTTGAAACCTCCTTGATAAATTCAATCCTTAAGTCTTCAAACATTTCCCGTGTTTTTTTAGCCTGTATTTTGTCTTTATCTTAGCCTGTTTGTGCGACTTTTTTCATTTATTACTCAACTGCATGAAATGTCACACAGTGGGCAAAAACTTGTTCAAATTCAACAGTAAAGACGCTAGAACAATATCTCTAGTGATTTTAATGCGAACTTTGAATAGGTTTTTGGCCACTGGGCTTCCACTGTTATAGAAAGAGAAAGTAGCTACATGTGCAAATGATCTTAACCCTATCGGGCTGGGCTTTTGAGGGCTTTGTAAGTCTGAGGGGAGGGGGAGGAGGTGGCTATTCGCCCCACTGCATAACTTCTGATACGTTAATGCAATATGTACGAAACTCGGTCAGATTATATATTATTCTTATCTGAACGGAAAAATTATTTGACTGACGTAATAATTTATTCACTGACGTCATCAAATGTAAGAGAATCTGGAGTAAAAAAAAAACTTTAGCGAAAGAAAACGTTTTTCAAGCAAAAATAATAAGTTTTTTTTCCGACTAAATTTCATGTCATTGGACTAATACAAAAAAAGTTGTCACCGGGAGGGGGGGGGGGGGCGAATCACCCCCCCCCCCAA
>JAULBZ010000330.1:0-33536 GCA_032360805.1 Neoturris breviconis
ATATTTTAATTTATTATCTATCTATCTATCTTAACATACATACGTTTTTTTATTCTGTTGTTTTAGCTAACGACTTCTCTACTGTACTTAAGAAGGTATATTTTTAAGAAATGAACGCGTCATAATTGTTGCGTGGGGTGCGTATGTTAAGAATTGTTATGGATATAAAATCATTCATTATCAGAAGATAACTCAACCAGAAAGTTCACAACAAACAGATATATGATAAATATACTACACGACAGAATCGATTGACTGTTAAATAGGTCCATGCATAAGGTAAGAACACATATATTTTCGGAGTCATGTTTTCTATTACGCCCTTTACTTAATTACGAACCATCTTCATATAATTTTTTTTTTCGAAACACGAAACAAAAAAATTTCTCTACATATTCGTATAAAGAAACTTAAAGCGTAAAGTTTTGGGCAAAATAAATATATGACGAAGAGTGTAATATGAGACCATAGCACCCTTCTACATCGAGATTATCACTTTACCCTACATGTATCTATTCACGACATTTTTCGTGTACTTCCTATGGTTTGCATTTATCATAGTTCTCTCTATGATAAAAGTCCCCTGCTGATACGAGAGAGACTTAATGTTAAGGTGAAATAATATAAATCTTCATCAACGCTACAAAGTCAATTAAATGACACTCTAACGCATGTTACCATGTAACGGCTACATATAGCAGAAACACTTGTGGTGAAAAAAACCCAGTGACGTATGATCAGTATTCTTGAAAAAATAGTTCGAAAAATGTGGTTTCACTTACAACATGGTCACAATACATTACATTAGTTAAACATGGAAATAGTTTACACGAGGATAGAAAACAGTGATCTCATCCATACATAACTTATTTTAAAATTATTTGAAAACATCTAATAAGTTTCGTCTAAATGTGTTTTTTTTAAAAAAAAGGATTGAAAAAAAGATTTTTATGTAGAACAAGAAGTAGTTCTGAAACTTGATTTGTATTTACAAAGTCCGGGTTAAATCCCCATGTGCGGCACCTTTGCAAGTGTTTTCCGCCATATGCCACGGGTTCATCCAAGTCATGCGAGGGAAATTGGGTAGACGGTAACTGTGTGGAATCCTTTCGGATGGACTGTATCTGTAATTACATGGCTTCACAGAGTGTTGACGCTGAAAAAAAAAATTGTGGTTTACTTAGCCACCTTCACTATAGTAGGTCGTTCTACTTGTGTGGGACGCTCATACGTCGAAATGGACGATAACAAATATTCGGGGAATTAAAAAAACAACTAATAAATTTAAAAAAATACAGTGTTCGACAAATTAGGGTTATACTGTATATGAAGTGCCTGAAAAATCTGAATAAACAAGACAAAATCCCTACATGATATCTATTATCTCTAAATAGTTGCTAATGGTGGCAATTTGATAATATAGCAGAAAAATCGATAGGAAATTGAAACTATCTGTTGGTATATAAACTATTGTTTTCGAGCATCCACTTGCGGCTACCATCTCAGTGTTTAAAATAAAAGCAAATAATCACTGTGGAGGAGTGATGTTTGAGCATAGCTTCAGGCTACTTAGCCTGAAGTTATACTCAAAAATCCCTATTCCTTATTTTAATCTCTTAATCCCTATTCCTTATTTTGACCGCTGCGTCATGTAAATTATTAAGTTCACACCTCTATCTACAGCGCATGCGCGTAGGCAAGACACAGACGTCATTCTTAAC
Source organism: Neoturris breviconis (assembly GCA_032360805.1). NCBI lineage: Eukaryota > Metazoa > Cnidaria > Hydrozoa > Anthoathecata > Pandeidae > Neoturris > Neoturris breviconis. The sequence goes on from JAULBZ010000330.1 coordinate 1,722, forward strand.
ATAAAAATGAGTTATCTTTATTGTAACTATATTTGTTGTTACTATAAATCTTCCCCGTAGACTCCTCCTTACCTTAAAAGCAATATTAACAGATTTATTAATAGAAAACAAAGATTATGAGAAGCAAAGAACATTTTCAGAGAAGTGTAGCAGGTCAATAAACTCAAGGTTGATTTCCATTAGAAGAAGACAATCAATCCATTGGTAGAAACATGTGACATTATTTTCAATGGAATGTCTACTTTTGGCTTTCGTACAGAATTTTCCGCCTAATGAAAATCAATCATAGCATAATTGCATACCAAAGAAACCAATGAATAATTATTTTAATATTCACTGAAATCTGTTTGAATGTACACCAAACCAATAGCGTTTGAAAAATAATTATCAGATGGCGGCATGCAAGGGAACTTCACGCCAGTGGTGATGAGGGCGGCATGCAAGGGAACTTCACGCCAGTGGTGATGAGGGCGGCATGCAAGGGCACTTCACGACAGTGGTGATGAGGGAATTGGTATCGCTTCTTTTAATACAAGGCTATCGTATTTTTGTTTGTGATACAAAGAAGTTAGTACCATGTCATATGATGTGAACGTATTTCGAAATAACCGCAGTATGTGGGTAAGGAAGTTTTTAAACTTCTTTGATGTGGGTTGCAACCAAAAAATATTCATTAAGAAACACCGCAAACTGCGTAATTGCGTGTATGACAGTGTTCAAAATAAGGACAAATAATCACTGTGGATGAGTGAATTTTGAGCACAGTTTAAGGTTACAAAGCCTGAAGCTATCTACAAAAATCCCTCCTTCACAGTGATTATTTGTTCAGTGATATGATGACTGAGAGGAAGTTAACACTATACATAACGTTTTATAATTAATCATTAATCCTATTAACGTCATATAATGAATGAGCTTATTCAACATATTTCATGAAAAACTCACGTAATTAGTAGAACACAAACCTTTTAATAAGCATTGAGGCAAATAATACTTGTTAGACCAGAGAGGTCGTTAGCAACATTACCGCGGAACTGCCGTATAATCACCACAAGCTACCCTATTTTGCCGTGTCTTGCCGTGTTACGCTAACAGTCATACAACAGAGTCAACCCAGGCTAAGTGCTTGTATACTAGCATCAGGCTAATGACACGATATGACATCAAACTATATCACGTCATATCTGTTTCGTAAATAAATGTATTTTCACATCCGGATAAGTGAGTACACGAGGGAAAATAAATGATAATCGCACGGATATATAACTGTGTACACTAACAGTGGCAAATAAATAACCACGTTCGAGTAATTAAGTGAGAAGTGCAAGGCCCGAATATTTAATTAAGTTATGTGTATGCGTGTATAAGTTATTTTTTCCGATAAAAAGCGATAACGGGGAAAATTAGAAGACAAAGGGAGATATCTAAAAAACAACGTGGGATGCTTTAAGCTGCTCATAGGTTGATAAAAACAGTTATTATGTTAAATACGATGATTAATAAGGAATATTCTTTCCTCCGCAGATGACATGCTTATCCTTTCATTAGGCAACTATTTAGAGCATAGATTAAATCTAACAACGAGGGAGTGTTCCTAATTACCACTCAATGATTAACTTAGTGTTGTTTAATATTCCTTTTCTTTCCGTTGATTTTAGAACAGCAATAAACCACGTTGCTGAAAGAGCTTCAGGAAGACATTCAATAACCAATTTATCATAAGTCCTAATTATACTTTTAATTAATCTCGACTACCATAATTATAACGACACGTGAAATATTTGACTTGTTTATACAACATTGTGAGAGATTTCAAAGTCTTAAATGGCAACGACACCTCCGCGTCAACGAAGGTTCTCTACTAGCTCAACAGGTGAGAAGAGAATTATTAATAATATTTATGTGTCGGATTGTACGTTACTACAACGCATCGAAACTGAAACGATAAAACAATCACCGATACGACGAGATATGAACACCACTATCGTTAACAACAATAACAGTAATAACAAATCTGAAATACAGTATCGTAAAACGACAAAGGAGCAGAAAACACGGAGATTACGCTTGGCTTTATCATGTCCTGGTATACTTTCGATAGGAGTCTACGAACCAAATTCACCACCTACGCCAAGCAAAGAACGTTCATCACCATGTGAAGTGTACGATATAACGTACGAACAAACAAACAGACGAAACACCGATACCAGTCAAACGGAATTAACGGAAACAGTCGTAAAAACCCAACCTCGTTCCATGAAAAAATATGATTCGTGTAGAACAAATTATAAAGATGAAAATGGCAATATAAATGCATTTGGAAAGCCCAGTTCACACGACAAAAGTGATTGTTTGGATGCATGTTTATATACCAGCAAGAACGTTGTTTCTTACTGTACCTGCTACTGCTGTTTAAACGCTCTGTGTTACCATTGTATAAAACACGATGATATAGGGTATAGTTCATTAACCATCAGTGATATTTGCACGTGCGCAGGAAGCATTAAAACCAAATTAAAACGCTTGGCCATCGCTGCATCGTGTATACCATGCTTACCATGTTTGACGTTTTATCCATGCTTAAATGGAGCCTTAAATATGATGATTAAATTTCGAGAATGAAAGAAGATTTTTATAGAAAGATATATATATTTATTTATTTATTAGAAAAGTTACATTTACTTCAAAAATAGTAGGCGGATATATTTTCGACGAAGCTTAAATTCAAATTTTCATGATTCATTGTTAAGAAAATAGGGGCTTGAAATTGATTGCCTGCCCTTATTCAGTAAATGCTAGTTTAACGCTACCTCGACTTCTTGAAGGCTTATATTTTCAAATAAGAAATCAAATTTTCTTTTCATTTTTTTCCCTTATAGCAATAAAACGGCAATAATAATATTAAAAAAAATAATTAAAAAACTTCGTCAAGAAAATATTTTGTTATTTCAGTGGATAAAATCTCGGCAAGCTTTTTTGCCAAAAATTTGTCCGCCTAATATTTTAGAAGTTAATGTATGACTGTTCATATTCCAATACCAGCAGACATACGACGTCGAAGTGATGTTGATGTGATGCCGTGTATCCACTGGTTGTATGACGTTTGTATTAATATAAAAAATAAGTAAAAGCAAATCTAAAGTTTTTTCTGACTGTGAAACCCAAAGAAAAGTCTGGAAATGAATCTCCTCACGAATATGTTGGGCTAAATATTAGTTTTCTAGATTTCACGATTTTTTTAGGGATTACTATGAGAAGTATATAGACGTGGAACGTTTCTTTTTTTACTTTAAATTGAATAACCATTTCAAGTTTCTAAGATCTATTTTGTGAGCTGAGCCAGACAGAACTCAGTAATATATTTTTTTAAGAATTCAGCACCAGCTAGCGATCTAAGACAATAAGACAGGCGAGTAGTACAACGAGTGGAATCGAGTACAGCGAGTGATATCAAGTTGTATGATTAACATTAAGACAGTCCACTGGAAAGAGGAATAAGTGTTGAGTTTACTGAATACCGCGAAATTCTAAAATATTTTTTATGAGTAATCCACGACAAACTTTATTTGTAGTATTGCTAGGATTTTCATGCCCATCGGTAAAAATAAGTGTGAAGAAGCCCTGGGAATGAAGTTGTTTAATGTAAGAAATATCCACTGAAAGAATTATGCGCTTTCGCGTTATTTGGATGAATCTCAAAATTAAGTTCCAATGAAAATGGATCGTAGTTGTTCAAAAATTGAATTTTTATTCTCTTCCCTTCTCCTTTTTTGATTTGAATTGACAAGGCCTTTTTAATCCGTCGAATACGAAAGAACAGTTTACATAAGCCCTATTATTTGCGGAATCACACATAAGCTGCACCAACTTTATTTATGTTGAATGTTGTCACATCAATTGGGGAAGGTTTTCTTTTGGTGGTCAGTGCAATAGGTATTGGTAGCTTTTCTTCTGATATACCAGCATGTATTTCTGTCTGTTGTCAAATTAATATATTTCTAAATTTCAATTTATTTATGATTTAAAGGGAATATTTTAAAATCATATTTGTGAAAGTCTCATACCAAATGAAAATTTAAATTATTTCCAAATGACCGTGGTCAAAGTCCTATAGAAAATTTAGAAAATTTTTAAAGTCAACGTTTCGCGATTTTAGTCAATAGTTTTTTGTGATTTTAGTTAACATGAGTGAAATTTGCCAGTAGTGAGTTACGGCTTTCAATTTTGTATTTGTAATCGTTTACATGCTTTAGTACCCCGTAGTGAATTACCCCGTAGTGAGTTTCACTATGGGTTGGATTTCACCACAACCTTCTACCCCGTAGTGAGATCTTACTGTGAATGTGGTCAAATCCTCATGTAAATCAAAAAGATTTCTAAGTTTTCACTTTTGAAAAAATCCCTTTTTTGCTAATACTTGGTGCCGAGTCGAATAAATCTTAAAACAAATTGGCCAGCGGTCTCGTGATATATGTCAATACCAAATTTCAGGATGGTACCACACCTTTTCGGCCTATTTCGGTCTATTTTCGACCTTTTTCACGAAATTCTGACGCGAGTGACTTAATTGAAAAGCTTTTGGCGAGTCCTACCAAATTTCAAAATGGTAGTACTTTGGCAAAATGAATTAATAAGAGAAGTAGGCCAGCACCACTGCAAAGTGGTAGTAATAACCCATTCAACGTTTGTTTAGCGGGCTAAAAAAGTTTACATTTGCTCTGAAATATTGCACTAAAAAGTCAGAAAAGTCATCAAGATAAACGCGATGATGGGAACTATGTAGAACCCAAAGGATGATAATATTGAGATTCCGCCCCCACTACCACATTTTTTATAGTGACTTCTGAACCACGGAAACAATGATGCTGAAACTTGCCTAGCGTTAATATAAATTTATTTGACAGATACTGACGTAATTTGAACACCATACCTCCAGTAGATCAAAAGATATGGGACATAACCTGAAACCACCTATTTTCAAGTGGGAAATCCTATGTAAAAATCGATATCATTATTTTACTATAACTTGTGTTAAAGTAATGCTAATGCTACCAAATCGGGTGAAGTTACTTAAAATCACAAAATTAATAATTCTGATAAGTTTCGTCACGTGATTAACCCGTTTTCCTCGATTCTTAAAGTATACAGAACATGATACATCGATGGTTCTGTCAAATTGTAGAAATATAAGATGGTTTATATCTGGTTTTGATCACACCGTTACTGTAAAGGCACAATATGTCATATATAGATACTCCAATACTTCGTAAGGATTATAGATAAATCGAAATATGTACATAGCATATAGTACTCAAATTTCCATAGTATACTTTACGGGGAGAAACTTTCGCGAGAAAAAGCTATCGTGAGGGAAACAAACCGCGAAATATTTGGAATAAACTTTTGCAAATAGATGATTTCCTAATATTTCGCAGAAATAAACTTCCATGAATTGAAATAATAAGAATTTTTTCAAGAATATGCAACAAATTTCGAATTACTTGTTCACGACTTTCGCGAATGGTTTCTTCTCGCCAAAGTTACAAATTACCGTAAAGTTTCGAAAGTAAGAGGGCGCTTACTTTTTAAATTTGTAGCTTCTGGGGACGCTTACATTCGGATTGCGCTTAGTTTTGGATCGCGCTTATTATTTGGATGTTAAAAAACTGTTAATAAATAACAAAATTAATATCAATCATCAATCATCTTTATATTATATTATACTTTCAAAATTTTCCTCAACAATATAGTCGGAAGCCTTTTCCGACTGAAGAGGATTGTTGCCGATATTATCTTGTTTGTTCCACTGTACGATTATGATTGATTAAGACAATTATTAAATGTTAAAGCTCTTTAGTGGTTCTTATTTATTCCCTATTCCTCTTCTATGCCTTATAATTGAAAAAAAGCGCTTACTTCTGGCGGGCGCTTACTTTCAGCTAAAATAGCTAAAAATAACCCAGGGTTAACTAGCTAGCTATATACTAATTTCTCTGCGGTTTTAGAGATCGTTAGAGTTTAGAATCAACCAGGTGCCCTGCATGAATCTATAACATACAGTTGTTATAACTGCAAAACTAGCTATCATATGATATGCATTATATCATCTTTCTCAGAAGCTCTCGTACACTACCTTTCAACCCATTCCACTATTTGACCATTCTTTTCTTTGTCTCCTCATCCTAGCCTGATTTACAGACAAAGTTCAATCCTCTCTCATGTGGTATCTGGAAGAATTGAACATAGTCTGCCTACTTCATCTACTTTCGTTTTCATTTCGCATTTTTAGACCATTTTGTTTTCCCGATTTGTTTCGAAAATATGCAAATCGGAAAATATGTGCGGATTGAAACCTCTTTCAGTGCCTCAAAATATTTCGAAATTTGAAAATCGGAAAAGTTAGGAAATAGGGCGCCAGAAAAACACCACCCTGTTATGCATTCCGTGACTGTTCTTATGAAGTTGAGACGAATTAATTATTATATTGAAAAATTTATTCTCTCCGAAGTAGTCAATCGGAAAGAAGGTTCTCTTCGAAAGCTTTTCATGTAACTATCATAAAGGCGCGTCGAGATGCAAAATGTTCTTACAGACAGGAGCCTGTTTTAACAAATCACACTCTCCTCCGTCGAGGTGTGATTTAATTAAGTTTTTGGTTAATTTCTTGAATGCAAAGAGCTATAGAATTTTAAAGATATGCCTGTTTTGTGCTCTTCATAAAATGACAAAAATGTCAACCATATTTCCACACTAGATAAAGCCTCTAGTACCTCGTTGTTATTTCAATGGTTCATGAAAAAGAATACCGAGTCAACGATCTTACATTTGATTGGTCAACACAACGTACTCCACAAACCCACTATTTTGCTTTCTCAGTGGGTAAAAACTTCTTCAAAGTGTTTTAAACAAGTTTGTGCCCACTGAACTATTTAGACGACCTTGGTTTTGACTAAATACTGTTCACGCGATGCGGTCCGTATATCAACGATGTTTTATTATAACCATCTAACCATTTTTCCATGACCTTATGGTTGTCTTATATAAAAAAAAAAATCTAAATCTGATTAGTTAGTGTCTTTCTAATCTTTTTAATATGTCCTAGTTCGTTACAATGAAATGATAATTTCTAAGCACGTCGAAAGGTTAATGGATCATCAGGTTCTACCCACCCTTTCAGATGTTATTGTTTTATAACATAACACGTGTTCATTTTAATTACGATAATTGTATTTAAACAATGGTTATTTTCTATATTGCTCATATTAGTTTTGGAAGGGAAGTGGACTTCCTCCACGCAATTCAGTTCTTTCGAATGAAGGTCACGAAGTTGGTCTTTAGGTAAACAGAAAAAGCATCTTCGGTTTTCACGTCGAACAACGGAAATGTAAATTACTTTTATTTCTACTCATTGTTACCATTATTGTATCATCCTTTGATACCATCTGAACGGTAGCAAATATCACACAAGATTGATGCCAGTGTGTCTAGAAAGGAACGCACCATAATTAGTACAGCATGGTCGAACAGCGCCAAAAAACGCTGAATCAACGTCATAGGAACTGATGATAGCCAACTACTTTTTATTCTATAACTATGGCGTAGGATAATTATTTAAAAGATGGATTGGAATTGACTTCAGTAGAACTTCGACATTGTTCACCCAATAAGAGAGTAAGGAAACATGCAGCGTCCCAACATAAGAAAGATTGAAAACAAATGCTTAAAACAATAAACATTAGTTTATAATCCCACAATGCCGAGTGATTTCCTTTCTATAAAATATTTACATCAATATGAAAAGCTACAATTCACCTGATAGGAAGGAGCTGTTGAAATAACTAAATCGTCCGAAAGATGCAGGTCAAACCACGTGACCAGTCCAGTTAATTCACTACTTGTTGACATGACAACGTTTGTTTGCTTCTCTTGAAAATTAAAAGCTTCTATTTCCTAAAATAACAATATATTATCAGCGCTAGTGACTTTCTCATAACTAGAATTCATAGAGATTCATAAAGTTGTTCTTGTAACGCATTTTGTGTTGGTCCATTTGGAACTGTCTCTAATTTGTGTGACAAAAAAAAGCTGAAACGGCTAAATCTGATCACAAATAAAACTGTCAAAACTATTTGCATATCAGAGTCCTCCCAATGGGCAAAACGTTGTTCTAGCATCTTTACTGCGGACTTTGAACAAGTTATTGATGATTCGTACACCGAGAAGCAAATAAAGTTAGAAATGAGAGAAAATAATTGGCTTAACAGATGAGCAAACTACTTCACGGATAATTTCGCGGACAGAAACTTTCGAGGTTTCGTGAATTTTTGTGAAATTTTGCAACACGCTGCATAACATAATAGAATCATAACTTTGCGTTTCTAATAATAATTGAGCTTTAATGATCCCCGTAAAAAGGGTACGCTTTTATAAATTGTGTTTTAAACTACTATTTTCTGGTAAAACAAAAGTCCTGAAAATAGTCCTGCTTGTGGCTGGAACCCTACACTATGCAAGATTTATTAGAACAATTTTAGGTCTGAATATAGGTCAGAATTATTGTACGGAGCAATAAGAACAGTTAGCTTTTATGGAGATTTAAAGGTGCAATACTGATTTTTTACTTGCTGATCGTATTTTTAAACTTGACATAGTTCAAATTTTTACATATTAATACTAAACTCAAAGTAGTTAATTTTAGTGCGAATGTTTATTCACTATGGAAACACTTTCGTATCTACTAGAGATAGAGTATCCAACATTAATATGTTTTGTGTTTAGTTAGTGCTCGGAATAAAACAAATGATCAATGTGGAGGAGTAATTATTGTATAGTTTCAGGCTTGCAAAGCATGAAGTTTTGCTAATAAATCACTCCTCCGCAATGGTTATTTGTTTTCATTTCGTTCAGAAGATCGTTTCTAGGTAAAAATCTTTTACTTCAGAAATAGCTTTTTTCCGTTAGGTATATATTTTAATTTTAAGTGTAAATTAGTCATCCTGGATAACTATAAATACACAGCTATCATAAATATACAATAACATCGATGCCAAGGGAAATGAAGTAGGGATCTTTGATTAAGTGCGGGGTTTCCATATTAATGCTCAAACAAAAGCAGTTTACCCACGCTCAGTAACAGACAATAAACCATTGAGTAAGTACACAATAACAGACAATGAATTATCGAGTAGGTAGCATAACTATTCAAATATATTACAAGGATTAATATTATTCATATTCTAGTTGTTTACGAAAACTGTAGGCGAATGGTGATAAACGGGAAGTGCATTTAAAAACACAAGCACGATTTTAACTTTCTTCACAGTTATGCGCCAACATGTTAGCTAACATCCATAATATACAGAGGATGGTACATCCGGACCCGAGATGATGTGCATAACACGTAATTCGATGTTACTTCATTATGAACAGGAAAGAAACTCCCACGACATGTAAGATTACCAAAAACATAAACTATATCCGGCCATAGAATGATGGTCCCTTGGATTCTCTTATAAATTCCTTCGGTTACTCCAACTCCCATTATTTTGAACTATTTTTCCGGGCCTTTGATTCTACTGTATGCAACTGTCCTTAATACGGGGTTATGCGTGAAAGGTATTCGCTAGTTTTCACGTCGTAGGAACAACGTCAAAACGACGTCGTTGTGCCGACAGGAATATATCTATTTTAAAAGAGGATATGATTCTTAGGGAATCCATCGAGACAATACAAATATTTATCACAGATACAGACATTTGAGATTATTGATAAACTCGTACCTTACTAGTTTTCAATCTTGTTGTTATATCAATAGAAGCACAAGTAAAATGTTGTGACATTGTAATATGGTTTAACGAGTATGCGTCAACATCAGGATGGGTAGTAACCTAACAAGCAAAAACAATCTTCCAAGTAAAAACACATAATCACTGTGGAGGACCGGTTTTTGAGCACAGCTTCAGGCTTTCAAAAATCATTCTTCCACAGTAATTATTTGCTCTTATTTCGAACAATGCAAAAATAAATTCAATTTCGTCCATGTAAAGTCAACATCTGCTATCAAGGCTGCAATATATCTGGTAGAAATAACGAATAAAACTGCGGGTTGCATCCAATTCAACTAAAGAGTCATTTGATTTCGAACAAATGTACTAGCCACCTGTTGACTGTATACCTAAGCTATCTCGAACTATTCTTCTAGTCCTTCTTGATTGTATAATACCTAAGCTATCTGAAACAATTCCTCTAGTCAGCGGGACTAGATGACATACCCATAGAGGTATGGAAGAGTGGTTCTTTGAACAATGAATTACTGGAGGTATGCAACAGGACATTCAATGGAGATAGACCAGATATATGGGTAAAAAGTGGAATCGTCCCAGTGCCTAAGAAAGGATATCTAGGATTGACTACAAATTACCGTGGTATCTCCCTTACAGTAACAGCAGCTAAGATCTACAATAAGATGGTCTCAGAAAGAATTAGACCAAAATGGTTTTCGTGCAGGCAGATCGACTATATCTCAAATTCTGACACTTAGAAGACTCGTTGAAGGAATCAAAATGAAAAACCTACCTGCGGTTTTTACCTTCGTTGATTTCAGCAAAGCTTTTGATTCTATCCACAGAGGTAAGCTAATAGAGATTCTTAGAGCTTATGGCATTCTATCAAAGATAGTTGATGCAATTGAAATACTTTACGAGGACACTACAGCCCAAGTTTTGACACCAGATGGAGAAACAGACTTGTTTCTAATTCTTGCAGGAGTTTTACAAGGAGATACGTTAGCTCCATTCTTATTCATCATTTCGCACAGATGCTGACTTTGCAGATGACCTTGCTTTTATCTCTGACATCTTTGAAAAGGCTCAACATCTACTCCTCAGACTTAAGGTTTTAGCAGAAGAAATTGGTCTACACATCAATTTCAAAAAGACTGAGTATATGTTTTACAATGAAACAGACAGCGACATGTATACTCTAAATGGGAATATATTAAAAAAAGTAGATGACTTCAAATATCTGGGTTCATGGATACAGTCAAGTGAGAAAGATATGAGTGTCAGAATAGGACAAGCTTGGACTGCTCTAAATAAAATGGAAAAACTGTGGAAATCCAATCTTCCAAAACCTCTTAAGTTAAATTTCTTTCGCGTATCTGTAGAAAGTGTCCTGCTCTATGGAGCTGAGACTTGGAGCCTTACCAAGAAGATGAATGGCAGATTAAACGGAACCTACACCAAGATGCTTAGAGCTGTACAACGTATTTCATGGAAAGATCACATTACCAACGAAGAGCTCTATGGAAACCTGCCTGGAATAAGCGACTCATTGCGGAAAAGAAGATTCAAATTCATTGGACACTGCTGGAGAAACTAATCTGAGCTTATTAGCAAAGTTTTGCTTTGGGAAAGATCATGGAGGACAGAGACAAATAGAGAAAAATTGTCAATGATGTTTGAGTGCGCTCGAAATAAGTAAGTAAGTATGTAAATGTTTTCTGCTGACAATATAGACACAAAATTTAAGATTTGCTTTAGAACATTCTCTAAAGATTGAAGAAAAAAAGAAAAAAGATAAACCAGGTATATGAAGCAGTTTATATACAGCATGTACTTGAGCAAGGAGACAGAAATCCCAGGAAAACCATGCAAATTTCCTTGTTGACCTATTTATCCCCCTCCAATATTGGGTCCATTCTTTTCAAGCACTCCAAACGCACTTATCACTCCAAACACCCTAAACAATCAAAACACCTTAGCAAAGCTAAGAATAGCGCTGGAGTGATTTGGTGTAACAAAAACCACAAATGTTTCATGTTTTTCTATGGTTAAACTCTTTAAGATAATATTAATAGTTTAGAGGTGACCACGACTAATGCCGGATGATAAACAAACATGGCTACTGTACAATTTTAATTGGTTTAAAAATTCTTTATCCAGGTACGCTGAGTCTTCCCTGACAAAAATTGCAGCTCGTTTAATGATTCTGATGGAAAACCTGACAGCAGCGTTTTTAATCGCCAAATTGTTGCTTGCAAGCAAAAACTATTGTAATGCTCTACCTCAAGAGGTAGAGCATTGAGTGTTCAACATTTCTTCCCAATCACTCATTTCAATATAAATATGCTTGAAAAGAATGGAATCTAGAGCACTCCAAACATTTGGAGTGTTTGGAGTGACTGAAAAGAATGGACCCATAGGCAGCATAGTGAAATCAGTAAATTAATAATTATTTAAATATGTCTTTATACTATACTTAAAGAACCAAGACAATAAGTTACCTTGTTGAAAGAAAATAAGTTTAGTTCTCTGGTATCTTGTATCATCACAACTGCTTGTCAATTTTGCAAAATCACCAGAATGCGGCCAGCCATCTATAGCATTTAAACACAATCCAGATGTCTTTTGTTTTAACGACAATAGCTAATAAATCAAATTACATTTTTGTCAATTAATTCCAGCAATACCAAAATAAGAATCCATAGTACTTAATCAAATATATACGGTAGCTTATTTACTGAAATATAACCGGGTGAAGAGGGGGTGGAGGGAGAGATTTCACCCCACCCCCCTGTTAAATTTTTATTTATAACGTCTGAACCACTAAAGCAGTATTAAAAATTACTGACTTATTGTAACTGACACAAACTGTGTAAGTTTCAGCTTGATTTTGTCAGTGGATCAAAAAATATATGCCATAACCTGAGACCACCTATTTCTACATAGGGAAATCCCCTATAAATCGATAATTCATTATTTTGCAATACCTTGTATTTGAATTATACTTATAACATGAAACTTAGTCAAGTTACATAAAATCTCAAAAGAAAGATTTCCGAAAGTTTTAGTCACATGACTAACCCGTTTTCCCTGATTTTTCTGAAATTTTAAAATCAGTCAAAAAAAATTCAAACTATTTATTTCATGACTCTATTAGCCTGCCAAAATTTATTGTTTTACTATTAGCTGTTCCATTTCGGAAATAACTTTGCAAAAAAACTGGAAAGCAGGGCTTATTGGAGACCAGGCACTAATAAAATATATTGAACATTCCACAGTATATTTACTCAAAGGTAGTTTAATTCAAAAAGCAGAAAGGCAATACAGTAGTTATACATGACAGATATACTTCTATAGCTAAAATGAATAATATTGTTAAATTTGAAGAAATTAACAAAACACATCAGGTGCAGAATTAAATTATATAATCAAATAAATTGCTGATATCAATTAATTATGATCCCCATTTATTAATTTCGAAAGACTCAGCAACCTCCATTTTGTTGACCCTTCCCAAAAAATAAATATGAAAAATAACCAATTCAAATGACCTTGAAGTGTAACATTTCTCCCAAAATGAGATTTTTATAATTTCTGTCACTGGTCATGTCTTTATAAGTGTTTACATGCTAAGGGCGAAATGAAATTTATTTTGGGTACAATTTCATTTCCTTCAAAATGACTGAAATGAATTTTCATTTCGGGGGTCGATTTATCATGTAAACAGAAATCACCTAAAATGAACATCTTTGCGATGCTCAAGTGTTAATGTGCATGCTTAAGTTCGCACATACACATATTATATTCATTAAAATAATTAACACATTTTTGAGATCTTATTTCGGGCAGATTTCATTTCGGGCGACCTGAAACTCCATGTAAAGGTTGCCTAACTAAACATATAAACACAAACAACTGGTAGAAAATGCATGTATATTGTATTAATAATAAACATTTTCTAAGCTAACCAAATTTTAAAAAACTTGAACAAATCAGATAATTTGACAATTTAAAATTATTTCCAAAAATTTGAATGACCCCCTTTTGCATACAGGAAAGTCGATAAGTATAGTTTACTTGTCAACTGTAACAGGCAATATAAAATTTTACCATTTTTAATGTAGCATGTTTCCATTTTTTCTTAATTTTTTTTGCAATGTATGTAATTTATATTTCCCCTTATATTACAAGTACAATCAGGTCAAAACTCCCTTTTAAAGTTCCCTGCAAAATGTGTATTTGAGAACTAATGAATAAACTAACAGAAATTGGTAGGGGTTACATCTTAAGTTACTTTGGGGTATCATTTTTGGGATTTATTCTATTATGTTTAGTGGTCCTTAAGTTTGGAATTTAAGTAAACTTCGATACTGAAACATTTTGTGTTACTTTAGCAAAAGACAAATCATGTTATCTCCCCCAGTAATGTCCATCGCCCTCCTTAGTGATCCTTAGTGATCCTTAGTGATCTCTTCAAGAAGCATATACATTTAATGCTGTCATGTTTGTATAATTGGATATTTGGCACACATACTTTATGCGTTCTAAAAAGGAAATAAATGAAATATATTTACATATTCAAAATTTATGTGATTTTTTGACTTGGTCCCCTTAATATCTCAAGAACCTGGACAATTCTTATAAGTAATTGCACACAAAGAGAATTTTCCAAATGTCACTGCCAGTATTCTTCTGATGACATGATCATTCATGTAATTGCCATTGTAATACTGTTTAGACTATAAGCACTATTGAATATTGGCAGATCAATTTATACATACTTGATTGCATAATTTTATCCCTTCCTAGAAGGCCATATGTGCCAAAATCGAAACATATTTTTTTATTTTCATCATGTGGTTTCAAGAAATGACCAAGAAAATATGAACTAATGTTGATATTGTCCAGAAACTTTCAGCAAGTGCTTCCATTAGATCAATACTAAAAGTCAGTCAATGACATAGCCTTTATAGAAACATGTCTTTAAAAGACTACTACAATTTAGATAGGATTAAAAATCTACACTGACATTTCACAGGTATTAAATATCACTATTGTAATTTTGCGCCAATTGTAAAAAACAGAATACTGTGTAAATATTTGCTGAACATTTCCTAAAGATAATTATTTGTTCGCATGATAATGTGATAAAGCCATATCACATCTTTCAACGCCATATGTTAAGTAAAACTAAAGTCTGTTTCTTGTGAAAATTTGAGTTATCAAAATATTCTGTTGACTCGAACATTCGTGATCTCAAATTAATTTGCCTGACTCTTTGGAGGTTTGAGTTAACCGGATTATATTCCTTTTTAAAGCCGTATATAATACACAGTTCCTTATTCTTTGGAAACATCGCAATTTGAAGAAATTAGTACATTTATCAGTAGTTTGATTTGACTTTGCCTCGGTTCTAATTGTCTACTGTCTTTTGTCTCTTGCCTTAGATCTAATTGCCTTCTGCCTTTTTGCCTGAGTTCTAGCTGCCTCCTCCTATAGCCAATTTTCATTGGTCTTGCCTAGGATCTGATGCCCTACTGCCCATTGCCTTTGCCCAAGGATCTAATTGCCTTTTGCCTAGGCTATAATGACCTACTGCCTATTTTCTATATCCTAGGATCTAATCACCTCTTGCCTAGGATATAATATCATACTACCTATTGCCTCTGTCCAAGGATCTAATTGCCTCTTGCCTAGGATATAATGTCCACCTATTGCCTCTTTCCTAGGACCTATTTGCCTTTTTCTTAGAATCTAATGTCCTACTGCCTATTGCCTCTGTCCAAGGATCTATTTCCTACTGCCTAATCGCTTTAATTAGATGAATACAATAGTTATTTCATATTGTAATGGTGAGTAAGTAATTGGGTACTATATACGGCTCTAAATAAATTATATCCATTTGCAGAGCAAAGTTCTAAGAGGAAATTTCTGTTCTTTTTGTCATGTGACACACTTGAAAACTTACCGTTTTGATAAATCTAACCTATATTTGAAGTTATATAAATGTCATATTTTCACCCTAAGTTTATCCATTTATGACACGATCAAACATAATGTTGACATCATCACTTCTAAGTTTTTTACTTTTTTGGAAACTAATGGGTCGTATGATATATCGGCCAAAAGATATTGCCCAGAATATAACTGCGGGCCAAATTGTTACTTTTTTCTCCATCAATAGAGGCAAAAAATGTCCCTTGGAAATTAGGGTTAGTATTGATAATGATCATATTCACAATGTGCCCTCCTGCTCATAATTTAATGTTCAAAATAAGAACAAATAATGACCGTGTAGGAGTGATTTTTAAGCATAGCTTCAGGCTGCATGGCACCACAGTGATTAGTGCTTTGACCACTGAATTTTTCATACCATTTCACAAAATAATGTTTACATAGAGTTCTTAATGTTTACCATAACAGCATACTGACTGTTAGACTACTCAATGACAGTTCTGGGACATTTGCTCTGTGTAAAAAAACAGAAAATGTACAGAATCCATTAATAGATTTTCCTTACATTTATTACTCTACTCCAAAAACTAGCAAACTTTTCTTCTCACAAAGATTTCCCGAGGTAGCTAATGAACAGAACAAAGGAAGACTATCAATAAAAATTATTGCAAATGCATACCGCTGTTCTATCATATTTTGCTGCTTCTGCATCACAATTACTGGAAAGAATCAAATATTTCCCGTCATCACTGGGGCATACTTTCTTTCCACTGCAATGATGTGTTAATGTTCCATCTGCACCATGTGTAAACAACATGTGCGCACGATTGCAATTCCTATCTGCTGGACTGAAGTACTTAATCTTTGTTCCATCAGGAATATTCCCAACACAAGAAGTAATATTTGCAGTAATACACATTGCTCGATGATAGTATAATCCAGTTGTTGAAATTGGAGTAGGAGTTGCACCAATATCTAAAGATACAGTCTTTTTTGTTGGAAAATAAGTTTTGCCTACTACAGAAAAAGTGTTATTACGGGTCTGTTTCTTTCATCAATCTGATCAATCTTAATCAAACTTAAGCAATCCTTACTTTCTTGTGATGAATAAATTTGTCAGTTTTAGCTTGAATCAATCCGGAGCTCCAATTCGTTTATACATGCAAAACAATGGCTTCCTCTAGCCTAGAAAGGCTGTTGTGCAAAACGGAATCAGTCTTTCTTGCCTCACTTGTTTCGGACAAAATGATTTTAAGTGACTGGCACAGAGTTCAAATAAACAAGTTCAATCAATCTTAGAACGATGAAAGAAACGGAGAGCTATTAATCTGAGATCGATCAATCTGGTTACTCTACCTCTGAGGTAGGATTGATTAGAGCTAGCTCTCTAATCATTCTTATTCAGATGAATGAAATAAAGAATGATTAATCTGGGTTTATCGGAGCTAGTTCGGATTGATGAAAGAAATAGACACTATGTTACAAATGCAACAAATATTGTTGATTATAATCAATATAGAAAAACCTATGAGAATATATAGTCAATGGGCTTGTTAGCCCTAAATTTGGTGACTTTTCATGTTATCGGAAACTGATGACAAAAAAAGTCAATTGGACCCAGGATCACTTTTGGCCCTTGAGATCAGAAATTTGCTGGAATTTTCTTTTTTTAGCTAAATTTCTGTTTTAGCATTTCATGGTAGGCTTTCTTGGGTGCTGCGGTATGATACTCACATTAAGCATGTAATGATGACGGGTGCAACTTTTTCTTACCTTTTTGGAGATGATAGAGTGGGACGGTTTCAAGCAAAATTGAGTAGTAATTAAGAAGTTATATTATCATGAAATTTTGATACCTTGAATTTATTAATCCACATCAAAACATCGCATAACGATGCCGACACAATATCGACAGAGGCTATTGCATTGCAAGGTAAGACTCGCTTATCTTTTAATTGTTGTTTGTTCTGAACTTGAGTAATCAAGACAATAACAAATGGCTGACTCCAGTGTGCAAACCAAGGTAAATTTTCATTCTTTCCGGTTTGCAAACCTAGTTTGAATTATCGGTTTTCAGCTTCAAACTAGTTTGCAAACCGGTTAGCAAACCGTGCATGAAAAGAATGGACCCTAAGTAGATACTTGTATAACATAATTTCATGATCTTAACAACTACAATAATTCAATCATTTTTTTTTACCTGCATTAGCAGCACAACCAAGGACTTCTAACCTCGTACAGGCATAACCACCTTTTTTCCAATGCTTCGGTACAATTTTTATATAGCGGGTAATAATATGAGGTGATAAAGGTGTTGTTGTTAAACTATTTCGCTCCAATGTTCCAACAATGACCTGGAGTAAGAAATTATGAGTAAATATTGTTTTTCACTTGCCATAAACACTATCAACTGCAATATCTACAAAATGTCTTATTTGGCATACATGCATGATTTCTGCCTAATGTTGAATTTTCACTTAAGAATTTGACCAAAAAAAAGTTTGGGGAGTAATGACTTTTCTGTAATCTGATTAGTTACACTTGTTTTGCTTAAAAAGTTAAAATTTATTTCTCTGCAAAGTTTATTCGCTTAAATTTGAAAGGAGAAATCTGTCTTTATGGTACAAAATTTTCAGTAGCACCACATAATATTTTATCTAGTTGAAAAAAGAGCTCACTAAAACGCAATCTGTGTAAGTAAATGACACAAATAATAAACAATTAAATGTTAAAACGTTAAACAGAACCAGTATACAGTTTGAATGGGTTAAAATAATTGCCGGTTATCACTGCGAAGTATAGATTTTTCTCAGAGTTCATTATCAGGTTAACAAAGTTATTAACTGATTGTGTTGGCTTTTGTATATTTATTTTATTTTTTCATTATGATATCATTTGTTGTATAAAATTTGTTCCAAGTAGTTTCAATATTGAATATTTCAACATGATTTGTACATTACCTGCAACTCAAATTTAGAAATGGACTGTTGTTGTTGTTTTATTGTTTTTTTTCTCTTACAGTTACTTCAAGCGACATTGCATAGTGTCATAACATATTTGCAAGCTATCAGCAAACTCTTCATTAGCTCTTTATAACATCTAATTATGATCTGACGATGTAGTTATCCATTAGCTTTGATATAATCATAATATATTTTTAAAATGATGATGCCAAAAGAATAAAACTCCTTTTGATATCATTCTACTGAACATGGGAATTTACCTTAAGACTATCTCCACAATGCATTCCATTTCTCATTGTTAAATCATTAGGACACTGAAAATAGAGAACAGCCAATAATCAAAGTAACAGTATTGAAAGTAGCTCACCAAACTGAGTGAAAGTTAAACCTAAGCACATAAATATGAATTTCATAAACACATTACACACCACAGTATTATGTATACACTAAATAACGATAGAGAATATTCATATGCATATATTATAGCATAAGGAAAAGAGCTATATATTTTCAATGTTTTGAGGAAAACTTGGCTTTGCTGTCATATTAACTTATACATAGGCTACATGTATATAGGGCACATGTATACAAGATACATGCATACATGATATATTTATACAGGCTAAATGTACACATATGTATATAGGCTATACATAACATATACTATAATGTTCTGACAGTATATTTTTTTGGAGAACCCATGCATGTATTTATAACATCATGTTAAATCATAAAACATCTAACTAATAAAAGGTGGTTTCCATTATCTATTGTTAAAATAAAAAATAATAAGTCTCCACTTCTCCACTTATCATTTGAGTATGATATTTGGGTAAACATTTAGTTGAAAGAGGTTAGAGTCAAATGGAAATCAAATCTTAGAAATTTTTCTCTACTTTTGAAAAGGTCTCTTTTTCACCGTTATTCAGTCCCAAATGAAAGAAATTGTTAAAATTTCTAACCATTCTAAGCATTGCAACATGGTCTTATAACAAAAGTAACCGCCTCCGCAAAGTGATAGCAAAGCCCATCCAAACTTCGTTTGTTATCTAAAAAAGTGTTTACAAAGAAAGATGGGTCTTAAGTCAAAGCGGTATAAGATAATAATATATTAATATCATTTCAATTGCCAAAGTCACAATAGATATAAATAGATTTAAAAGAAATTAGCCATGTAATAGCAAATATATGTGGATTAACGTGTGATGATTATGGTAAATTTGACCTTTCTCAGTTCAACTAGTTAGTAGTAAATATATCTTACCGTGGCTGAATCACCAAGACAATATTCAGGAAGATCACAGTTTCCATTTGCTTCTCGACAAATTGTTCCTTGTGGTTTGTACTATAATGTGAAATAAAGTTTCATAAGTGAAAAATGTTTAGAATAAAGTTATTATTTTCCTATGTTTGTTCCTATGCCATTACGTAAAGGTATTCCAATTGCAACTGATCCATTCTAATTCAATGAACAATATGCTACAGTGTTCGAAATAAGAGCAAATAATCACTATGGAGAAGGGCTTTTTGACAATAGTTTCAGGCTACAAAGACTGGAACTATGCACTAAAATCCCTCCTCCAGTGATTATTTACTCTTTTTCGAAATGCTATGTGCTTTGTTAAAACTTTCTGCAGAAATGTGTACAAAAAGCAGAGTGAATAGTCTGCTAAGGCTTATGGATTAACGCAACTTGGCAATAAATCACTTTCTTTGAAATGGATAAGTATATAGTTTTTTCTGAATAATGTTGCCTGTTGTAATCCATGAAAAGTTATTTTAAGCATAAGGTGAGGATCACATAAACATGTGTTTTGCGAAAAAATAGATGATGTAAAAACATAATCAAAGGCACGGTATTGATAGTAGCCCATCATACCAAAATGAAAGTTAAACCTAAACACATAAATATGATTTACATATACACATTATACAGTGTTTGAAATATAGTAAAGTTTAGGGTCAAATAAACAATTGGAACACCTTTATCAAGGTAAAATTATGTCACGTCACTGTGGAGGAGAGTGGTAAAATTTTATATACAAGCCTGAAGCAATGCTCAAATATCACTCCTCTAGTGGATATGAATTGGGTACACACTCATTTTTATTATTCATGAATTGATTCCTATAAAATGTCATAAGAGTGACATACACCCATTTTTGCCATCTTCAAAAAACCTCAGCCCGGTTAAGGTTAAAATCGATTTCAAAATCAAAGCAAACATGAATCAAGACAACAAAACTCATCATTAATACTTTAAAGACATTTCAAAAGAGTTAGCATAATTATATTCTTGGACTAAATTCGTTAAAGGTGTTATTAGAACATCCAGAATTTTTCAAGTACAAGAAAATTGTTGTTTTTTCTGCGTAACAACTTTGTTTCAAATATTATAACATCAATATCAAAGGACTTGAATGTGTGAAGTTGGCCACTCGCTATACATATTTTCCTTAGCTATTTCAAAATGACCTGTCACTTTATTTAAGATTATTCATAGCTACTAAATAAAAAGGAAGCACATACCAAACATGTACTTGCACAGCATTCTGGGTTATTTAAGTAACTACATTGTTTGTGAGCTCTTAATGTACAACCATGTGGTTCACAACACGTGTCATTATTTGCAGCACAATTCTAAACACAAACAGAAAATTACTAGGATATATAGCTTATTAAGTATTTTTAAGCAAACATAAATACACTTGACTACAAAAGGATTATTATTTTTCAGTGACAATATCACCTGATATTAATATTAATATATGATATCCATTCGGTGATGTCAATTTTCATCAATGAAATGTCTTCTTTTGGCTTTAGCGTGGAATTGTTTGCCTTATAGAAATCCACCTTAGTGTATCATCATTGACACAACCTTTAATTTTAATGGTTGCAATAATGTTATAGTACTACAATGAATCCTTTAAATCCCCTTTAATATTGATCATTTTGGTTACATTCCAAACTTAGTGCAATTTAAGTCTAAGTACCTCTGGAGTTCCGCAATCACATTCTTCTCCAGTTTCTTTGATTCCATTTCCACATCTCGACAGCAACGTCTGAAATAGAAAAAAGTCAATTCCTAGTCTTCACTTCTAAATTAAAAATAGTGTGATGACCGATAAAATTGACTGATAATTTAAAGTTCAAAGAGATCATACTGCAAAACAATAATACAAATTAAATTACAAGGAGCACCAAAGTCACCTTTTACACTTTTACAGCAAGAATTGGTAAGATCAATTCTATAAACTGATATAAAACAAATCTTATTAATTCTCAGGATTGTAAAGAATTATTTCCAAAGAATATGTAATAGAGTAAAAACACCAAATATCCTTTTTAGAAACCTTTCTATGACATTAAATATATCTAGAAGATTACAAAATTAATAGAGTCTCTCATAAAGTCCATCAATAAGAGACAATCTCAAAAATTTGTTCCCGTAGGAAGAGTGCTCAACGATCTTGCAATTGATTTGTTTCTTCGTACCAAATAAATCAATCGATTGCAAGCTCATTGACCACCGTAGATTAATCTTCCTCAAATCTATTTATTTTGGATTCTTTAAAGCCGCTAAAATATCTGCTTTTTGAAACAAATTTTGAAGATGGTTCCTAATATTTGTA
This sequence comes from Neoturris breviconis, assembly GCA_032360805.1. Classification (NCBI taxonomy): domain Eukaryota; kingdom Metazoa; phylum Cnidaria; class Hydrozoa; order Anthoathecata; family Pandeidae; genus Neoturris; species Neoturris breviconis. The sequence continues at coordinate 24,057 of JAULBZ010000330.1, forward strand.
TTCATTCAAACATTTATCAGCCGATTTTGCATTATCATTGTAGTGTAGCAGATTTAAATATTAAATGAAAGGAACAAATCGACCATTTAAAGAGCATGCTCCTGTGCTGTTAACTTCTTTTCCATAGACGTATCACAGTGAGGACTATTTCCAGTTCCAGTTATATGTTACACACTAGGAACAAAAGCTTTTCAAGATTACTGCTCTCATTTAATTTGAAGCTTTTTATTTAACTATAACAAGGATGTTTATAAAGTTTTTAGGCAGCATCAGAGAACCATATTAAGAATCAATAGAAAATTAAAATCATATGTAAACCTCAAAATATCTGTCCTACATCACCAATGGAGGAGCATTTTTTAAGTACAATTTTTAGCTTAATAAGGTAACTTACTGTAGTTGGTTTATTATTTAGGCAAGCAAACGTTTTTGCTGCAAGTCTTCTCATGTTGCAATCAGTAAATCCTGGACGACTGGATCTAAATTTGAAATACTATGAGTTGATGCTAGGAACAATTTGAATTCTGCATGACCAATGGTGTATAAGTCATGATCAAGGAAAACAAAACTTATCCGGAGAAATGCCAGGCTTTTTCACATTGGATGATAAAGACACACACAGAAACTGACAACATTTCCACTACAATGTTGAAATAAGACAATACTATCTTTGAAAATTTATAAGTAACTTAAAGAAGGAAAAGAAAGAAGATGATGAAGTAACAAAAATATTAGGAGCCTTGTTTTATTGTCTTATTAAGAATAACAAAGAAGATGATAAAGTAACAAAATAAAATTATTAAGAATTTACCCTGCCAGCACATGACGTCGTAACAACGTCGTAACATTATCAAAACGGCACTGCAACATAGTTTTGACATTTTAACGACTTTGTTACGATGTCGTGTGCCCAATGGGTAGATATCAAAAGTGAAAATTCCAATGCCATATAACAAGTATGGCATGCATCACTATGAAATCGCTAATTCTGAAAGATCAAATTAGAATTTAATGCACTTTTGCAGCTAATTTTAAGGATAATTATTTAAACATATTTTAATCAAGACCAGATTGACTAAATTATTCTCGTGCGAAAGTTAGTGAGAATATTTTATGCTCATTGGTGTGAAATTCTACCAATGAAATTTCTTCTTGGCTTTTTCAGCAAATTTTTCACCTGGTAGACAAGGGATTATCAATTTCTGCAATAAGAGCAAATAAGCACTATCGACATTTCTAGCATTGTCGTTACTTCAGGTTTTATAACCTTATTCCACAAAATGACGTAGCTTACTTTGAACCACCCATAAAACATCCTCTTGTAGTCAAACAAGTACAATTTGGCAAAGAGGCATCTAAATATAAATAGAGTACAGTTATTCAATTGTTAGTAAATTACTCAACCAAAGATGCGCTGAAAAGCCAAAAACTGTTTAAAATAATGTTTATTTTACAGATACATTTGAAGAAGTGTATGAAAGAAAAATAAGTATTGGAAAATTAAGTTTGAATAGCTAAGATCCTATTTCATTTTTGTTCCAGTGAGGTTATAATAACTGTGGTCTGGTAGACCATATTTACTGAAAAATAGATGAAAGCACTAGGTATATTATAATTATTTCATACAGTCACAAGCTTCTTTAAATCTTACTGATTCTTCTAGAAATACTTTGCTGACTTTTAACATCGTTATTATATGCAAATGTTGATCAAACTTCCCTCTGGTAAACACTATTTTATTTGGGCTTTTTTTGACAAATTAATTTTGGAACAATTTGGAACAAATATGTTTTGCTGATATCAGTATTTTTCTGATGACAGCATCACAAAAATTTTGAAATGGTATAATTTGCTTAAAATGCATATATTGTTAGAAATACGATTTAAAGAGTTCTACATATTTTTTTTACCATTCAGATTTTGGTTTAAGACAGATATTGTGTTGTTCTGTAACATAGGGGTTAACAAAATCATTGCAATATACCAAACTTATCGTTCAAAAATTCAAGAAAAAAAAACAATTTTCAAAATTTTGCTCAAGTTTCATGTTGTATGTATTTATCAAACACAATTGATTGTAAAATAATGGCATTGACGATTTATATAGGATTTTCCCATGTGTTCTCAGGTTATGAACCATGTGTTTTAATCAATTGATGTAAACAAGCTTAAATTTTCACAATTTGTGTCTTCAAAAATGTGTCACATTAACGTCTGAACCACTAACACAATAGCGTGGAATCCCCCCAGTTGAAATAGGGTATATATGAGAATGTCAAAGAAGCACCTACCATGAGGAAAGTTCATGTTGTGACCAAACTCATGCCCAATGATAACAGTTGGTCCACTTATGCTACCATATGACCACTAAAAGTACAAATCAAATTTCAATGTTAAATATCCACATTATTTCCAAACATCTTGTTGCAAATGAATAGCTTCCACTACCTTGAAGCGCAAGAACAAGGGCGAATGTGATACATTAAAGTTGGTTTTGCAATATCATTTTTACTTTTTATGTCGGCAATGTCAGATCTCCACTAGGCGAATTTATTCACGTGTGAAGTCTAAATTAAATAAAGTCATTACATTGGTTGGAAGTGATGTCACATGTCAGTTGATGTCACTTTCATTCAATGCAATGGCCGCATTTAGAAATCATGTAATGGAGATTTAAATTCTTAAAGCGGCCATTTTTGATATCAATCATTTTTAATGGCAATCAATCAATTATCTCTCTATATTAATATGGTCATTCAGATTTCTGTCTTTTTATCTGTGTATCTGCGATACTCCTCCAAAACTGCCAGGCCATGTTTCTTGAAATTTGGCACAATCGATTAAAGTGACAATGCGCAACTAATGCACCCTAAACATATTGGGAAAGTTGTCCATCCGCCTCACTCATTTTTAGGCTTTTTTTTAAAGTTTCTGGCTTGCAAGACTGAAAATTGAATTTTCAACTTTTTGACTGAAAATTTTGAAATTTTGACTGAACATTTTGACTAAAAATCCTACCATCTTCCCTCGGTCCAAGTTTCAATTTGATTGTATGTTTCAACAAGAAGTTATTTCATTTTACTTCTGAAGAAATTATATAAAGTGAAAACAACCTATGTTTAAATGTCTCATTTCTACCTCTATTTTTGCCCAATATGCATCAGTCAAAATATTGTTGCAAATATTTGCAGCATCAACTTGACCGATGTGACTTTTGATTCTGATAATACATATCGAAGAGTTGTTAAAATAATCATTACATTTTTAATAGAACCTGTCCCCATCTTGCAAGACGCAATAAACCTGGATTTCAACTTGACCGATGTGACTTTTGATTCTGATAATACATATCGAAGAGTTGTTAAAACGATTATTACATTTTTAATAGAACCCCATCTTGCAAGACGCAATAAATCTGGATTTCGGTCAATTTTTCAGGAAAACCCTAATGACGTCATCAATAATGACTTTTTTTTCAATTTTGATTACCCAAAGGTTTTATAAATAAGTGCACAATAGATAATACCTGAATAATTTGTATAGTAAATACAATTTTAAATGATAATTTTACCGTTTGGAATGACTTTTTAAAAGGGGTTTGGCCTGTAAAAATAGAAACGCTAAACGAATTGGATTGAAATTCGTTATGCTAAACCGAAATCAGTTAGAGCACGAAATGATATTTATTTTCTTCAAAAAAATTACCTCGCTTATTCTGCCCTGTTTTGACAAAACGCTGTAACCCACAGTATCTTTAAATTGAGATAATTAAAGCAAATGAAAGCACACATGCAAAATATTTTATTATTTTTAGTTATGTTATTTCCTAACTTAGACTATCCCAGAATTTGAAATTTGGTCAAAATGACCCTAATGTAATATATACAGTGTTTTGTGGTAACAATGTCTCTGACAAATGTGAGTTACAGCTTTTTCCAATTTTTGATCATGTAACTCAAACTTTTTGAAAATGTGGGTTACAGTGTTTTGTCAAAACAGAGCAGTATTTGCCTCACCCATTTTGAGGCTTTTTGAGGAGTTTCCACCATATAAAAGTAGGAGCGCTTTAAAATTTAGTATTACCTTTGACAGTAGAATGGCATGACATAATATATTTTAAAAACATTTGCCTTACTTATTCGCTCACCGATTTTCATCCCTTTTATGTGGTTTTGGTCGATAAAAAAAGAAAACATTTACCTATTTGGCAGAGATTTGGTATATTTTAAACTGAAATCATCCAGGAAAGTTAGGTTTTTCTTCTTAACAATTAAGGTAGTAGTGCCCGCTATTGTAGTGTAAGAGGGGCTTAAAGCTAGTTCTTTAATAATACTTACTGCATCTACACCAGCAGAGCTACCCGTACATACTGTACCAACATAAGCCATACCGGCAGCATCACTCCAATAATAATTACTACATAAAGCGGTGATAATAAAGTTGTAAACACAATTATTGTCCAATGATTATTATCTTAGTCCATGGGCCAAAAGGGATGGCAGTTTTTGTATAGCTTAGTCCCTAGAGGTCTCACTCACCATTGGTACAAATTCTAAAAATGCAATCGGGCCACTTGATAAAATATATTGAAAGTAATAATAAAAATTAATTACACAAGATAATGAGAAAGAAATGTAACTTAAGTAAAATTTGACATTTGAACAGGAAATTAGTTAACTTGCTACTTATGACAAAGGAAATCATTTCCTAATTTTTAAAATTTCAAGTGTTTGTTTGGGTTTTCAGGAATAACCAAGTTTACATTATTCATTTATGTCTATTATTCATTTATGTTTATTTGTTTGGTTTCGGCCATCTCACTGCTACTCATATTTGGTTGGCTTTGCTATAACAATGCTTCCTTGGTTGACCTTCATTCCAATGGAATTTTACGGAACTAGTAAAGTATGTCGTTAAGAAGGCATCAGCTCACAATATGCAAATTCAGAATCAAAAAATGTTGTCTAGAACATCTTTAATCGCATTTATATCTTAAAATCCAACAAAAATTAGCAACTCTGGGGTCAAATCCAACAAAAAATAGGAATGTAAATAACTTTAGAATGTAATGCAATTAACTTCAAATTAGGATCATAGACTTCTATCTTGATTTAAATTCTTTCTACGAATTTTTACGTCCTAAAACTCCCAATTTTCCCAATTTTGGAAAGAACCTTATTATTTCCGGATTTTAAGGGCAATTTCGCCTTGTTCCGGGTTAATTTTGTAAAAATAACTTACAAATGCAAAACAGAGCTTTGTCAATTGCATTGAAGAATAAATGGTTTTTCGAAAAAAATCGATCTCAATAAAACATATTACAATGTAATTGAGTGTTGTAGTTTTATTTACCTTGAAGTTAGAAATTAACGCCAAAATGAATTAAGTAAATTAAGGTGCAGAGAATTAACACAAAGATATAGAAAATGTAAATTTGGGCATAAAATTGACGTGATGCTAATAAATCTTTATATATTAGGCAGAAAATTAATGCAAATTTCAAATGGAGGAATTATGAGTTGGTCTAACTTACTGGAAAGTTTCAACAATACAGCATGGATTCACCAAAGGTTATGGAGGGGGCACATTATGGGAGGACTAAAAAGTATAGATCCAATAGGGTACAGGTTTAATTTTATAAATTTGCAAATTTGGGATTTTCCACAAGTATTTTATTTCAGGAATTTACTAAACTAAAATATTTCACAGGTACTAAGTTAACTTTGTGAATCAAAATTCCCAAATGATAATTCTCACAATATTAGTTCCCTTAAGGTATATATGATGTAAATTAACATTGTATCTTGCCCAATGACATTTTACTCGTCATATATGATTCATATTGTGTCTGAGCCAATGAGGAGATCTTACCGGTCATATGGTGACCATTCAGCTATGCCGTGTTTTGAATACGCACCAAGGGCATCATCATTTTTGTTACACAGAAAGGAATTCTTGAAATATTAATTTCGTGATCATTGTCATCAATAAGCTGTGCTGATTTCTTCACAATAAATTATGTGCCACTGACAAATGGAGTATACCCAGCATCACTATCTAATACCAAAGTTTCTTCCTTCACTTAAGGTGAGTGGATTATTAAAGACAAACAGCAAGTCATTTCAAATTCTGGGGGAGCATATTTAAGGAAGGGCACTTCTGCAAGACAGTATTTGCTGCCCTGGCACCCTTTAATCACAGGAAGCCCAAAGGTAAGTGCTAAGTGCCTCTGAAAAGGTAATGTTTGATGAAACATTGAGTACAATATTCATGCTAGTTATTCATAGGTTAGTCTGTCCATTTTTCAGGAAGCAGATTTTGTTTAAAGCCTAGGAGTTTCTAGTTATTATTACTTCCAAAACCTTTGACTGGCTGCAAGAGTTCTGATGCCAGCTCAGATGACCTGGCTGTGTTTTCAGAGTGTGCACTCACCCAAAATCTGACCTCCAGAGACTAAGCTATTAGAATATCATAAAGAATATATTTCAGAAAGTTTGAATCCAACTCTCCATGTGTGGCTCCTGGCCCATGGACTATTATTTAAATATATTTACACCATGTGATGTTTTGAGCAAGAAATGCTGAGGAAGTAACCTACAAACACTTTTGATCGCATTATTATTCTTTCTCACAGTTCTTTGCATAGACAAGTAAAGGAACAAGAAGAGAGGTATTTAATCTGAGAATATAAAGAAAATAATGGAACAGCCTTCAAAATAACATTTGTACCCAGTGGGCAAAAACTCGTAAATATTTGGCAAGAAAGGAAATTCGTGCAAAAATTCGGAATTTTTACTTGGACAAAAAGCCTTAAATTTTCATTAGAAAGATGAATGGAACAAAAATTCAAATTTGTTCTAAGAGCCTAGATACTAGGCTATTAGAATCAACAGAACCTGTTTAGTTATTAAAAAGACTTAAGATCCTAAGCCATAAGTCTTAATTCTACTTGATAAATCTCTGAGAAAAATCTTTTGAAACTTCTTGTGGTCGTTTTTCATGGTTTTGTTTCACTTGCGGCGTAAATTACTCTTCAAAATTCAGTGATACGGAGCCCCCAAAAGGCCCAGTATTAATAGGGTTAACTGGGAACTTTGATTAAGAAAACCACCCACACCCTCGTGGGAGCATATACGAGGATGGAACTTAGTTGACAAAACAACATTTGCCAGTGGGGGGAGGGGGGCTAATTCGAGCAGGGAAAGTGGTTTAAACAAATATTTATGCTAATGGATCAATATGAAGCTGAATAGTGATAGTGATTAGCAGTATTCATCAAACCTATCTTGTTAGAGTTAAAGAATGATATACCTCAGTAGTTGACTGTTATCAATATTAAGATCTTTAAATGGACCTGTTGTTTTGATAACAGAATTAACATAACCTCGAAATGAACTTAAATCTGCTCCACCAGTTTTATATCGAGTAAAAGTAGGTCCATTTGTTTGTACTTCTAATCCAACAAGAACAATTCGAACATTAATAGCGGAGTAGGACTAGAAATATACAACAGGAATTTAGCAGTTAGCATTTCTCTAGTATAAATTAAGATCATATATACATTAGCCTGTTAACTTGCGTTTATATACCAAAATAAACAATAAAATAATGTTTTACATAATTTTATAATAAAACAATAATTGAAGCATTACAATAATTACAAGAGTAGCTAACAAACAAATAGAAGAACTGATAAATAATAAGTGAGACCTTTTGTGCTATCTATGTACATTGTATAGCATATAGTACATAGCATACACTATGTATAGCACTATTTTTCTTGTGTCTTTAAATTCAATTGAAAATAGAGATATACGCACATTCTTAAATCTGTGCACCTAAAAAAAGTGTTTCCCCTTTAGATACTTAATAGAGTGGACACAAATGTAAGTAACTCAACAAAATTAAATTCACACATCAAATCATCTTTTCAAAAACCTATACAAAAGAATATTCCTTCTTTATAAAGCAGGATACAACAAATGAAATAACAGAAGAATGCAAAGAAAATATACTTTCTTTTGCATGTATTAGGTTCTTTTGTTAAAAACTTGCCCTCTTAAGTTTCCTATCATATTGTAATTCACGTTGGGAATAACTATTAATAATAACATAATTAACTGCATAAAATAGAATATAATAAGATTTATCACAATTAATCACGTTTTTAAAAATAATATTGTAGAAGGAAGCTTCCCAAAATCAAAATGAAGACTCATTAAAAATAATTTTTATAAAAAATATCCCTGATCATTTTATATCTCCAAATATTGAGGAGGAAGCTTCCCCCAAAGTACAAAATGGCCGCCAAAAAAGATTCATGAGCTGCTGCAAAGTGATAGTAATAAGAATAATAGGTGGGCTAAAGATTATGTGTATGTATCACTATTGGAAACGTCAAATACAACCAAATGCTATAAATCTGACCTAGAATAAATAATAATTCGTACAATATAAATGTTATTTTTACTAGTAAAATATTAATGTTAAATTACCTTATCAACTTGACCAATAGCATTTAATACCCTTTCCAACACAAATTCAGTGTCATTGTTATATTTCAGGTACTAAATTAAAAAAGTCAGCAATAATACTTTGCTATAGAAGTTGTAATCTCCTATTAAAGTGAGAGAGATATTTTTTTTAATAGATCCATTACAATCACAGGCCATATATGGAGCTAGGGTGTGTAAAAACAGTAATTCATGCTAAAAATGGGGATAAAGGTTTGAGTTTGAATAGCCCACCAGAAATTACTTTAGTTGCCTGTCAAGATACATAGATACTGTAGAACAATAATTTTTTTTTCATAATAAATATACATGTTGTTTTCAAAATGAAGAAAAGAAAACTGAGAATAAAATGAAGAATCTCAAAAGAAACAAAAGAAATTCACAATATATCTGAGGCAAAAAAGCATGAAAAGCAAGAAAAGTCCTTTTCTGCCACTGAAGGGAATATATTTCCTTTTTTCCACTGAAGGATATATGCTTGGAAGAATACCAATTTGCTTGAAAGTAAGGTGCATCTTGCTAATATACTACAAGCATCAAGATAATGGCTGGACATCATCTGTGGAGCAGTGTATTTGAATGTGATGTCCGACGATTATCTTGAGGCTTGTACTGCAATTATTACGATTATTAAACTGTTTCAACTTTCCAATCTTTTGCATGATTGATTGGTAGATGTGTAAAACCCATTAATAGACTTTGTAATAAAAGTTAGTACTAGAAATAAAATCTCCATAAACTACTTCGATGAAGAAAACTGAGATACAACCCCACCAAATGCACTTTCTTTTACACTAAAACATCAATTTTTGCTTTGCTGTTAGAAACACCTTACTCTGACAGAAAATAGGATTTCCGATCCAGCCCTTTTCTTTTTGCAAATCGGTTTTTGTTTTAGTCAATTGTCTTAAAAATGGTTAGTTGGAAATATCATGAACATTTATCCTGCTGGATTAGAATCAAGAAA